>BGPT01001387.1:160-44946 GCA_003297045.1 Symbiodinium sp. clade C Y103
ATTTGCGTCTTATACATTCACATCTTCTTTCTTTGAGACATCTTCATATATTCCTGACTTTCTATCTTTCATGTTATACGATCTTCACAGTTGCATATCTCACTATACTTCTCTTCGCTCTCGGGCCATCCGTCGTCTAGTTTTGTTTCCACGGGATGGCATTTGAAAAGAAAACTGATGATCATGCATGGATGATGGATTATGTACTTTCTTGTTGGTGCTTAGGTTATAGAGGTAATGCATTTTACAAACGAAAAAAATCTAGAAGTGTTCAGTGGTATTTTCCGCCATTGTCAGTGGCCAGACATTTTGTAAATAATACCCTTTGTTTGCTCACATCTAAAATCACAGGGGTCGGGATCTGGTAAGGGCACCCCCCAAATTTGATGGTTTCCTTATCTAACCTATTTTATAGATGGCACTGATGTGCGAATATTCTGGAGGGGGGTTTTTCTCACGTCAAGGTATTTTATAGTGGTGTTTGTGGCACGTCCCAAAAATGAACCCTATCATTAAATTAAAAAAGGCAAAAAAGATTGGCAGGATATTTTTATCTTTGAGCATATTGGCATTGCATTTTATACTGCTGAAATGTGGTTTTCCTAGGGCGCGATCCATCTTATAAATGCTGAAAAAAGGCTTGTTATTTATGAAATTCCCGGTTATAGGGGTGGGTACCCATCAAACAAGGGGGTACAAAGTCGAAGAATAAAAAAGAAAAGTCGAAAAAAAAACGAAAAGTCGAACAGTTGAAAACTGTTCCATTTTATGCGAAAAGTTTCGCCGCTTTCAAGTAAAGAGGAAACAGGTAGAAAGTCGAAAAAAAAATCGAAAAAAAAAAAACGAAACGTCGAACAGTTGAAAACTGTTTGGTTTTTTTTGCGAAAGTTTCGCCCCTTTCAAGTAAAGAGGAAGCAGGTAGGTAGAAAGTCGAAAAATAACAAAAACGAAAAGTCGAACAGTTGAAAACTGTTTGACTTTCTGCGAAAAGTTTTGCCACTTTCAATTCAAGAGGAAGCAGGTAGAAAGTCGAAAAATAAAAAATGAAAGGTCGGAAAAAAGGACAAGCCGAACATTTGAAAACTGTTTGACTTTTTGCGAAACAATTTTGCCACTTTCAAGTAAAGAGGAAGCAGGTAGAAAGTCGAAAAACAGAAATATAAAGAAAAGTCGAAAAAAACGTAAAAGTCGAACAGTTGAAAACTGTTTGACTTTTTTCCAAAAGTTTTGCCACTTTCAAATAAAGAGGAAGCAGGTGGAAAGTCGAAAAGTAAAAAGAAACGAAAAATCAAAAAAAAATCGAAAAGTCGAACAGTTGACAGCTGCGTGAGTTTTGGCGAAAAGTTTCGCCACTTTCAAGTAAAGAGGAAGCAGGTAGAAAACCGAAAGATAAAAAACGAAAAGTCGAAAAAAACGAACAGTGGAACGGTTGAAAACTGTTTGATTTTTTGCGAAAAATTTCGCCACTTGCAAGTAAGGAGGAAGCAGGTAGAAAGTCGGAAAATACAAAACCGAAAAGGCGAAAGAAACGAAACATTGAGCAGTTGAAAACTGTTTTGTTTTGGGAAAAAGTTTCGCCACCTTGAAGTAAAGAGGAAGCAGGCAGAAAGTCGAAAAATAAAGAACGAAAAGGCGAAAAAAACGAAAAACCGAACAGTTGAAAACTGTTTGGTTTTTTGCGAAATGTTTCGCCACTTTCATGTAAAGGGGAAGCAAAAAAAAACGAAAAGCCGAACAGTTGGCAACTGTTTGACTTTCTGCAAAATGTCTCGCCCAAAAAAAACGAAAATAAAAAAAAACGAAAAGTCAACCAGTTGAAAATTGTTCAGTTTTTTGCGGAAAGTTTCGCCCCATTCAAGTAAAGAGGAAGCAGGTAGAAAGTCGAAAAATAGAAATATAAAGAAAAATCGAACAGTTGAAAACTGTTTGTTTTTTTGCGAAAAGTTTCGCCGCTTTCAAGTCAAGAGGAAGCAGGTAGAAAGTCGAAAAATAAAAAACGAAAAGGTGAAAAAACGAAAAGTCGAACAGTTGAAAGCTGTTTGAATTTTTGCGACAAGTTTCGCCACTTGCAAGTAAGGAGGAAGCAGGTAGAAAGTCGGAAATTGAAAAAAAAAAAACGAAAAGTCAAAAAAAACAACAAGTCGAACAGTTGAAAACTGTTTGACTTTCTGCGAACAGTTTCGCCACTTTCAAGTAAAGAGGAAGCAGGTAGAAAGACGAAAAGTAAAAAGAAACGAAAAGTCGAAAAAAACGAAACTGTGTGAGTTTAGGCGAAAAGTTTCGCCACTTTCAAGTAAAGAGGAAGCAGGTAGAAAGCCGAAAAATATAAAACGAAAAGTCGAAAAAAAACGAACAGTGGAACGGTTGAAAACTGTTTGATTTTTTGCGAAAAGTTTCGCCAGTTGCAAGTAAGGAGGACGCAGGTAGAAAGTCGAAAAATAAAAACCCCGAAAAGGCGGAAAAAACGAAACATTGAGCAGTTGAAAACTGTTTGACTTTTTGCGAAAAGTTCCGCCGCTTTCAAGTAAAGAGGAAGCAGGTAGAAAGCCGGACAATAAAAAAAACGAAAAGTCGAACAGTTGAAATCTGTTTTGTTTTGCGAAAAATTTCGCCACTTTCAAGTAAGGAGGAAGCAGGTAGAAAGTCGAAAAAAAAACGAGAAGTGGAAAAAAACGAAAAGTCGAACAGTTGAAAACTGTTTGACTTTTAGACTTTTTGCGAACAGTTTTGCTACTTCCACGTTATGAGTGAGGTGAGCCCTTGGTAAAGAGGAGCTTCTTGGACCAGGCCTTCAGCCCGGCAATTGAATTTGGCATCGTCAACCCGTTTACGACAAAAGAAAATGGTTCGCTGCCTGTTGCAAATGAAGGTCATCGGGTCGACACTTATCACGTATTCTTTGGATGTTCTTCCACACATTTGCGCCCAAACAAGACCATTTCAGTTTATTGTTGGGCCCCATCCAATTCTCCATTCAGACGGTCCGCTCCCGCGTCAATGATCGCGTCAATGATGGCTTTAATATGCTTTAATCATTTGCCATTGTTTTGTGCGTCCGTGCTTCCGTTTGTAAGATTTGGTGGTGTCAGGTATCCGGCACTTTGTTTTCTTTGGCATGCATAATATAAGTTTCGTTTTTCCAACACGCACGGATGTAGGTGGTTCAAAGGTGGGTGTGCCTGGGATGAAGGATAAATTTTGGTCGTTGGATGCGAAAAACAAAAAAATGTTTCGGATCCTTTTGGCACTAATGTCTTTGGATGGCTTTGGTATTTCGACTTTACTTTGTGGTTAGATCGTGATGTGGGTATGCCAACTGTGGAGAAGTATCGTTTGAATGTCTTGTTGGAAATCAGAGGGAGGCTCGTTGGAGCACACTTTTGGCAATGTCCATGACATCTGTGTACAGTGTACATAGGCGAAACATGCAAATATATGTGGGTTTGGGAACCACAATTGAAGGAAGTGGAAGGTAACTATGTTTTGCGTTCGGATGATGCGGTTTTTCCTTTCAAACAACGACACTGATCTTACAATGGTTCTTTTGCGCCACTTCAGTATTTCATTTTGATGAGCAAAACATTCGTCCTTGCGCCATGAAACTGCAGGGAATCCCATGAGCCTCTCTTCTTGGCGCACTGCGGTGGAAAGCGATTGGCGTGTGTTGGAAGCTGCGCCAAAAGAACTGCGCTCGGAACGGGAGGCACTGCGCCAGCAGTGTTTAAATTAAGCTGGCCCAAAGGCCCAAAAGTACATGCACACATATTGTGAACATGTGGATGGCTGTGATGTACATAGATTGATGGATTCACACTTCTGGACGTTTGACCTGTGATGTCTCATAAATAACCACTTGCGCCACTTGGTGCCAGATTAATTTTAAGGGATGGTCAAAATTCAAGAAGTGATTTCAAATGCTATTAAAAATATCCAACACACACGAAACACATCAACGAGTGTTTTCCAACACGAAACCCCGGAAGGTCATCTTGAAAGCCGTGGGACAAGCAGGAAATTGCCTGAGCTATGCTTCTGAGGAACCAGGGGATGAGATGTTGGTGATGACTCTGCAGGGTTTCTAAATTTATCAGAAACAACAAACACACTTGAAGTCCTTTCATTTTCAAGTCATGTCCTAATTCTTGTCAATGTTGTTTGTTGAATCCTGTTCATGGATGATCAGGTCTTTTTTCAACGCAATGGGGTGTCGTGGATTCTGTTTGAAATTGTTTTTTCACTCTTGCCAGGTTGCGCAGCAGTCGAACTTTCAACTTTCGGGAGCGTATTGTTTTCCAACAGGTGAAACAATTGGTATATTGACCCAAAAAGCAGGGTCTTTTCTGGCCGAGGGAATTTGTGGTGCTTATGTATCCTAAAAATGATAGTCCATTGATATCGTGGATGATCTCTGTAGCAGGAATCGAATATATATATATATGTATATGTATATACATATATGTTATATATCCATCAATCAGTCCATCGATTTCGCATTTGCATGGTCCCCAGAAGCGTCTCACGAATCGTTTACCAGGCCCTGGAAACCCAGATTTGTAATCGGTATTTTATTGGGTGTGGATTAGGCTGTATAAGGTCTATATAAAATTAGGTAAGTAGAACGAAATATACAACGCCATTAGCAATGTATAGGCTGTATACATTGGGTATATATTAGGTTATATAGGTTATAGATGTGGTGTATAGTGTTAGGGTTGCAGTACTAGTGTGTGTGTGTGTGGGCGGGGGGTTAGAGAGGGGTGGGAGGGGATGGGGCGCACCCTACGCATTGAGGGGGGTAGGAAGGATGGGGACTGGTCCTGCCAATATTTGATTCATTTCCATTGTTTTGCCAAAACCTTTACGATCTTCAGGTATCCCACTACAAGTATCAATGATATCCTTGATATTTTTACATGTTTTTTGACTTATGAATATTTCCGATATGATATGATATCGGAAATCTACGGATTGATTGATTACTCTGGCAAAAAAATGATACTTAATCTAGTCGATATTTACCTGGTACTTTGTGGATGTCTGGTGAATTTCATGTATTGCTAATTGAAATTAGCAATACTTTTGGGAAATTCACCAGACATCCACAAAGTACCTAGTAAATATCACAAACACTACATTTTCTTGCCACAAACCAAGTTTCCACAAATCTTTACCAAATATCACCAACAATGTCAGACGTATATATCCATAAATCATGGATCCAGAAATTTTGAAATAAAAACAACTATGGATTCATTGATCATTCAAGTGAAACACAAATCCTGAAATCAAAGTGATATTCAGGGACATTTCAGTCATGTTGTGGATATCAGGTGCTTTATCCGATCATGACTATTGAACGGAATTGTCCGACACTCCACATGTTCTTGTCCCAGAACAAAAACAACATTTTTCCCTAATTTTTCACAATATATCCCCAGCATAGTGAGATGTATTCATAATTTCAGGGAAAAGTATGAATTCATTGATAATTTAAATAAACACATTTTAGATCCTTTTAACATTTTCCTGACATTTGATGTGTATAAATGATCCATAACATCAGATTACGTCCCAAATGGGTTTCCGGGAAGTTGCAGACATCCAGATTTGATTCAGAGTCTGAGTTATTGATGTTATGGATCATTTATATTGAATTGATATTGCATCCCATTCAAATTTGATTCAGAGTCTGAGTCATCGCCAGAAATCTGAAGACTCCGATTTTTCCTGGGAGGAGTTGCGCCTTGATCCCGAGATCGCCCTGGCTGCGCTGAGCAGCGACCCGAGCTCCTTGGAGTTTGTCGGGAACGAGCTCTGGGAGGACAGGAGATCCGGGAATTTCACCAGAACAGGCGGCGATTTCACGACGAAAATATGGAGATGTTTGGAGATTTCACCCAAAAATCAGATTTTGGAGTTCGAAAAGGGAGACCATCCAAAACTAATTAGATTTTGGAGATTTACATCCAAAAATTCACCAAAATTAGAGTATGAAAACTGGGGAGTTGACCATCCAAAACGACGGATTTTTTCAAACATCAACTATGGAGCATCCGATGCCTTACGCAACTCATTTCGTACCCAGTGTGATTTTTTCATATTAGACGATCATGATGATTTGTATTGTAATTGAATACTGTAAATGAATCACATTTTTGTGGTTATGGTTTTTGTTTTTGTTGTTGTTGTTGTTGGTTGTTGGTTGTTGGTTGTTGGTTGTTGGTTGTTGGTTGTTGGTTGTTGGTTGTTGGTTGTTTGTTGTTTGTTGTTTGTTGGTTGTTGTTGTTGTTGTTGTTGTTGTTGTTGTTGTTGTTGTTGTTGTTGTTATTATCAGTATTCTTGCACTTGCACACCTCGATCGCCAGGACGATGCCTTTGTTTTGAAGGTCCGCCTCCGGTGTGCGCATAACCAGGTGATCAGTGTGCCATAACCAGTTGTTCTATGTTAAAAGAACCACTTACAAAGCATGGATAGGGTTAACTAGGTACCAAAAGTAAGAACATGGGTTGTTATCCATAGCTATATAATGTGGTCAACCCAAGCATAAATCATGCCATTTACCAGACATGGGTTGTCTAAACTAGTACCTATCCCAAAGTGGAGGTCTATTGTTGGCTTTACCACTAGAACTGGGTTTGAACTGGTTGAGCTATGGCTATAACCCATATTTCGCTTGATAAGAACCAAATAGAATAAACTCATGAGTGAGATGATGATGGGAGACATACCCCAGTGATATATGGCTTGTCAACCACTCAGGATTCACCCCCCAAGATGGGCCATTTATTTCGGAATTTCAGGTAAGAATAATTTCCAGTTTGAACTTTTTCCAGGAACCATACGAACTTGGGAGTGTGTTTTTTTCCACGTTCGGTGCGAGATACTTTGGTGAGCCCCGGGGCTCAAATGTGGAGATTCGGTCCACTTGCCAGGTACTGAATGGTAATCCCTTCCCATGAAATTTCCCATTTGGGCCCCCAATATAAATACATCCAACTTGGAAGCCATTGCTTTTGGTTTGACGGGTCTAAATTTTTAAATCTATACAAGTGAGTAGCAAATAGTGTTTCATATGTCAATATTACTATTACTATTGTTACGGTCAGGCGCCATCCTTTGCCCGGAGGCGCAACGACGGTCATCGTCATCATCATCATCATCATCATCATCATCATCATCATCATCATGATCATGATCATGATCATGATGATGATCATGATCATCATCATCATCATCATGATCATCATCATCATCATCATCATGATCATCATCATCATTATCATGATCATGATCATCATCATCATCATCATCATGATCATCATCATGATCATCATCATGATCATCATCATCATCATCATCATCATCATCATCATTATCATCATCATGATGATGATGATGATCATCATCATCATGATCATCATCATCGATCCTGTCATCATGAAGCAGCTACTCTGTCTCTTGTCCTATTTTCTTCGCGGCAAGGCAGAGGGTTCAGACGGCACACATGCAATTGCAAGACTCAAATTGAACACAGTCTTGGGCGGCATCATCAGCGTTCCATCACTCTTTCTTTTTGCGTGAGCCAAGCGAGCAGGAGATGCCAAGCCCTCATAGGCACTTGCGCTGGGAATCTAATATACTGCGGGATATTTAGGAGACGGTGCAAGCCTCATCATCCCAGTAGTGACATGAAGATGAAATCATCCATGCCATGAACATGACAACATACATGACAGTGATCATGAGAACATGCATGTTTTGTATATCTGTCATTTTACATTTGTTAGCATGTAACATCATACCTATATCATGATTTTACAACATACGTGAAATGAGCATGATCATGGTAACATACATGTTATGTACATGCGACATGCCGTATATAATGACATGTAAAATCATACAAAAATCAGGATACCCCCCAACCCCCTCCACCCCAAATGGCAACCTAAATGACATTACAGCATACATGATGTGAGAATGATCTTGATCACATGCATGTCATGTAAATACGACATGTCATATATAATGACATGTAAAATCATACAAAAATCAGGATACCACCCAACCCCCCCACCCTAAATGGTAACATACATGATATTACAACAAACACGATATGAAAATGATCACGATAACATGTATGTTATGAACATCGTGCATGATATATGTAAGAACATGAAACACTATTAAAATTTGGGCGGACGATGGTGCCTGCGCGTATTGTTACTATATACTGATATTGTTTTTATATACATGTATACATGTATTATATACATAATACATGCATACATGTTTTTTCAACTTTTGGATACGACCCTTCAATACCCTTCGTTTCCGCCGGACCCGTGAGGCGTGCGGCGCCAACTTGGCGCTGCTGGAGAGGGTCGAGCTGAGTCCATGCCGTGAACGGCGCATCATGCAGCAAGCGTTGCGCATGTGCCGCGGCGTATCCGCTTGGGGTGGGTTGGAGATGGTTGGAATGGGGGTGGGGCAAAAGTGGGGCGAAAGTGGGGAGAAAAGTGATCATTGTGATGTTTTCATCAGATTTGATTCGGAAAATTTGAGAGAGTATGGTGGAACTAAGTGCGATGTTCAGACTGAAACGGAGAGATTTTGAGCACAGGCTCAGAATCACCCTTGCGAGGAGTGATTGGTTGTCACCTCCCTATTTACATCGATTTGCTATCATCATGGGATATGATATCAATGGGATACACGGTACCAGCAGCATGCAGCAGCTATGATGGGATGCGGTGGGAATAAAATTCATCCTGATACCATAATAGCCATAGCTCTTTGCATCCTGATGTCATCGAACCTCAGAAGCGTGTGCAGACCCAAGCAACGGCAGCAACGGTCTCTCACACACACACTGAATTCGCAGGGTGACGCCCTCCATTTCACTTCTTCAAATTTATTTTTGACTTTCAACCATCGTATTTGTTGGGGGGTTTTGTCTTTCATACATAGATGTCATATATTGTCATATGATGTCATAGCTATTTTGGGTTTTTCAGAGTCAATCTTTGCCGTTGAGGAATTGGAATGCGTTGCAGTATGCATCTCTGGAGCTGCGCCAGGATCCTGAGCTCTGTTTGGAGGCGGTGCAACAGCAGCTCGGTGCCAGGGCGGCGGGCACTGGGACGCGGTTTTTCGATGTGGGGGTTGGTAGAAATCACAAACCAATTTGGGAAATTTGGGGATGATTTATTGATGTTGATTGATATGATTGATGTTTATGGATGTCTATTGATTGATGTTTATTGATGTTTATTGATATGATACTCTATGGTACTTCAAGAATTCCCATCAATTCGCCATGAAACATGATCTCTACCATTTCGGGCTTCAAATTTACCTTGAATTTCCCTGGCCATTTTCGTTTCGGGTCATTCAGAACACGTAACCGGACGACTCGACTCGCCGTCGAGGCACTGGCGTGCGCTGATTCACGTGGACGAATCGCTGTGGTGCGACCGCGCCTTCATGCTGAATGCCATTCGCTGCCGTTGGCAATGCGCCCAGTTCATGGGCCGCAAAGTCCGTTGAGATCCTGTTGGCTGAACTCAAGATATTGTACATATATACTACATGTATATATGTGTATATGTGTATATGTACACATATATATATATATGTATATATATACATATGGATAATTATATAAATGTGTATATATATATATATGTATGAATGTAGGTATGTATGTGTATATGTGTATGTGTATGCGTATGCGTATGTATATGTATATGTATATGTATATGTATATGTATATGTGTATGTGTATGTGTATGTGTATGTGTATGTGTACGTGTATGTGTATGTGTATGTGTATGTGTATGTATATGTGTGTATGTATATGTGTGTATGTATGTGTATATGTATATGTATGTGTATATGTATATGTATATGTGTATGTGTATGTGTATGTATATGTATATGTATATGTATATGTATATGTATATGTATATGTATATGTATATGTACATCCATATCTATATCTATATGTATATCTACATGTATATGTATATGTGTATGTGTATGTATATGTATATGTATATGTATATGTATATGTAAATGTATATGTATGTGTATATGTATGTGTATGTGTATGTGTATATGTATGTGTATATATATATATCTATCATGTATGTAATGTAATGTAATGTAATTCAATGTAATGTAATGTAATGCAATGCAATGCAATGTAATGTAATGTAATGTAATGTATGTATGTGTACATGTGCATGTATATGTATATATGTGTATCTGTGTATCTGTGTATGTATAAGTACATACATACACATATGTATATACATACAGACATACATACATACATACATACATACATACATACATACATACATACATACATATTAGCGCACATGGAACGGGCTTCAAATGCAGAAATTTCATAAGAGTGATTTGGAACTAGTGAAGATAACGCTTCCATAAATGGATTCATTTTTATCAAAAGCTATTGTAGCCACACATCACATATCCCCGTCATCATTGAGGTGGCAATCTCTTACAGTTTGCACAAAAGGTGCATATATTCTCACCACACCTCCCCAAAATCTGTAGAGTACTGTACAACATACTGATCACTATACATCTACAGACCCACATTTGGTCAACAAACAATGCATCAATTGGAAACTTAGGACCACCATAATATACCACCCCAAAAATCAGTCATGACTTTTGACATACTTCTAACTATCTAACAACCACATCTAAACAACAATCCATCATCATTTGGATACTTATTACCGTCCAAAAAAAAACAACATCACCCAAAAAATCTACAAGGACAAATCATGTTTCTCTTTATTCCCGTCCCAATAATCACCCAAACGAATACCCTCTGGAAATCAAGCATGGCTGGAAAATGGCCCAGTTACAGATGAGTGTTCCTCTAAAACCCTCCGTTGTTGAGTCCGGGGATTTTCCAAGGTTTTCCCATGATTTTCCCCTCCAATTTTTGATGGGAAAAGCTGCCGCGAGGTTCTTGGCCTCCGAGCTCCGGTCCGACGGCGAGTTGTACCTGGAGGCGATTCGACGCGATGTGGCAGCCCTGGACTTTGTGGACAATGCGCAGAGGTCGGGCTGCGGATGGGGGCGATGGGGGCTATGGGGATGGGGGATGGGTATCTGGTATCTATCTGGCTAACTCATGTCAATATGCTCCTGATATTTGGAGGTTTACAAAAATCGGGGGAAACACACCCCAAATCATCATCCCAAGTCATGGATCACCATGACTTCGTGAATTGAAAACACTGTTTTTTTTTCAATTCCCCCTTTTTTAGGAAAACTCCACCTGGGTAAATGATGGGATCCATCTAGGAAACCAAACCTACGACTTGAGTTTAACCGCATGAGAGCCATCCAAACCAAAAGAGGCGAACGGACGGACGGACCGAACGGACCGAAGGGACCGAGCGGTATGACTTTGGTTTTGATTCGAGGAAACACACTTGTGCAAAGACTGTTTTGTGAAGCGAGCCTTGCTGCGGCGAAAAAGATCCTCTTCATTCTGCACAGCAGCTTGCTATAGATTGAGATGATTGAGATATCCTCGGCTATCGAAGAGAGAGAGAGATATATACATATATATATATATATATAGAACTAGAACGACTTGATTGACAGATACTGTAGTGAGTGTTTGGTTTGTGGGCCTAACCTACCTGGAGTAACTCATCAAGCCGGTTGGGTTGCAACCTTTGTTCTGAGTTGGTTTGTTCTAACAAGATCCATCTGCGCGGATGGACCAAACAAGAGGATGGGGTTCTCAGGGGTTGACCATTGAGTCTGTCATCCCTGAGGGGCAATGCAGCCTTCATGCTTGAAGCATTGAAGTTGCAGGACCAAGCTGGCGTGGTATTGGTACCTTTGCCTCGAAAACGCAGATGAAACCCCAGAAAATCCGGTTGGGAAAGGACTCGGTATCTTTAAGTGCTATTGGGAATGGCAAATTCGGATTTTCATGTTCGATTTCAAGGGCGAAAATCTCCGGAATCGGATCTTCCAGGGGGTCCTAACTCTTCCCACTTTATGATCTGATCCCCAGATGGGAGGTTCCAGTCATGCGATGGTTTTCGTAGGTTAGACCCTGCGCTTGTTGGATAGGTTGCCTTCAGTTGGCTCTTGGCCCGTCCTGTTTTCTGAAGCAAAATTTGGGACTCAACGCTGGGGCATCCCCATCTCCAGGATGTTTCTTTGAAGCGACTCACACCTGCTCTCTACGAGGACCTATGTAGGCACCGTTTTGGAGGTTAGTTTAGATGCTTTCTACAAAGAACCGTCTCACCATCTACCCAACATTTTTGATGGTTTGATGGTTTTGACCATGTTTCATCACCAACAAGAAACAGATCAAATCCGTAAAAGGTGAGGAGACACAGCCATAGCCATGTGTTTGGAATCCCGAATCAAGGTGGGATTACTCGATATCCAACGAAGAATCTTGACTATGGCACATTTGGGGCATAAGAAAATTGGAATATACACAATGATTCACAATGAAATGGACATTTCTCAACAATAATTACGACAACCAACAGTTGGGACATCCAAAGCAATCAAAGTGTAAGGTGACATGTCACATGCAGCGACTTTCAAACTAACAACTCTAGAGATACATGAACAATAGAATGACACCCAAGAATGTTTAGTTGTGAAATTCACGAACAATAGAATGGTCATATCATATCCCAGAGGTGTTTCGATCCGTCCCAGGATCCAGCCTTTTGGCTCAGCGTGGTGAAAGAAATTCCGCACGGCTGGCGCTTAGCCTACGAGCAAGGCCCTGTGAGCCTCCGTGACAATGTTGAGGCCGCCGGCCACGAAGATCTTCATTTTCTGTGTGAATTCATGTGAATTGAGACATGTTTTATATACCACTGTAGTTGATTGGGGAGGATTCTTCTAGTCATTGAAGAATTGTAACTAGTTTTAGAAGCAATCATGAATAATTAGTAAGAATTAGTGGATATATGAAATATTATATCGGATATATAGTCATCTACTACTTGGGTTATTGGAGATCATTAATGAGTGGATGTAGTAATATACTGGGTCAAGAATCAATTATTGGGGATACCGTGGGATTCCCACCATTTGTTTCCCATTTGATGATGATTTCAGGTGATGTTGGAGGCAGTGAAGCGCAACGTGGATGTTTGGACTCCCAGATAAGTCAAGGGGTTGCGAGGAAGAATGGGGTTATGACACGTTGGCCCCCAAAAATACAAAGGTTAGTAACGTAAACTTAGTACTTCCAATCCTAGAATATGGATGAATATGGTGGTACATTAAGCCGTTTCCACATTTTTGCCTAAGCACTGTCTCCACACTGAGGGGTTCTTAAGATAGGTGTAAAGCCCGGGTTCGTTCAGGGTTCGCGTTCTGGCCTTCCGGGTTTAGTCTGCGCCGGGTCACACAATACTTTGATGTCCAGTGCATTTCGACTGCGCCGGCACGCACAAAGTGTGGGCCCGGTTTTGCTCTCTTCCACAGGTCTACTTTTGCCGGCGCGCCGTGTCTGTATTTTGAGCTATATACGTTTTTCGTGGGAGGCATGGAAGTTCTGGACCTTTTGAGGTTTTGAGCGTGGTTTTGCGTGATAGTTGCTATATTTTCGCCGCTTTTTCATCTGCGTGGCAGGCGTGGCACTTTCTGCATGTTTCTGAAACGTTGGCAGGCGTGGGTCCAAACGAGAGTGGGGTTCGGAGGTCATTTTTTGTGGAAACTGTAATATTTTGCACGTCGTTTCGAAAGTCTCGCTTTGTGACGTAGTCGTCCTTTTTAATTTACATGATGATAATTTTTGCGTGGCAAGCGCAATACTTCGGACGCCTCAGGATCATTTTTCCTGGCAGGCGCAGTACTTAGAGACCTCGACGAAAAAGTGGCTGAAGTACCAGGTGAGATGAGCCTTGAGGGGCCTATTTGCAGATAGATCTTGGAGGCCCCAATCGGAGTATGATCGCGGAAGGTTGATATGATGCTGGATGCCCCAAGACTGGCATGAAGATGGCGCTATGGCTTCATATCATGAGGTGAAACATCGTTTTTAACATTTTCAACTTTCTTTTTTCGTAGTGAGTGCAGTATACGTGCTTGCGCAACCTGCTGTCACTGTGTGCGTGTCAAATCGCTCTCGTTCTGGCTGTGTGCTCACGTCGATAACGTTGGCGCAACCCTCCCGTCATTTTCAGATCGCTCTCATTGTGGTGAGATGCTCATGTTGATATCGCTCGTGCAACCCTCTCGTCACTTTGTGCACTTCAGATCGTTTTTTTTTGGCGCGGGGCTTCATATTTTGACTGCTTGTCAAAGATCCTAGAAAACAGAGGCTTTATGAGTTCCCGACCACCTTGTGGGAGTTTTGTAGTGCAGGTCTTTCAATGAAGATCTTGACCCAAGTCTTGTACAGAACCTTGTGACAAGATCTTGTGAAGATCCTAGTGAAATGCTATCAGAGGTCCTTGCATGACGATCTTGAAAATATGTTGCGTATTAGAGGATGCTCTTAGGAAGTTCTTGTTACATGAAAATCATGAATCATGCACTTCTTCGACGATCTTGTGAAATTCTGTTGGATGAGGTCCTGGCCAGTAGATGTCGTGTGCAGTTCCGATAATATAATGTCTCATTTGATCTGCGACTGTTTGCGCCACTCTTCTGCCAAAAAAATCCGGGGCAATACAAATTCCTGCTGAAACTCAGTTTTTCTTTTTAATTGTTTTTGATTGCCATGGTACATTTTGTATATGGGTTGCGGTTTGAAGCGTGGGATTTGTCAATCCATTTGACCTCGCCCCATGAGGTACTGGAGTATGGCACTGCAAGGGTTCGGCCGGGGATGGGACCCAGTGGACAGAGTGGGTAGAATTTGGGGCCAAAATTTGGGATGGTTCAACCTACACCACATGGGTACAAGATTGTACAATGCGGTTCAAAAAAGGAGTATCCCCAAGACCCAGAAAGATTGGCTCAGTTCACCGAAAGCATTTCACCTCAAGCCGGTTCTGTAGCTGAGGATTCGTCGATCTGCAAGTCGATCATCTCCGACCCGAAATCCATGATTTAAGAGATCCAAAGAACATGGCCTGTTGAATTTCGGCATTTCTTCATTGATTTTCGCCAGGTCAGAGCCGATGCATCCATCATGCAGGCGATGTTTGGGGTGGATCAACTTATGGGACCGAGTAAGTGGAAGAGTTTAATCGGGATATTTGGGATGTAATTGGGATATATTAAGATATATTACCCTTATTTAACATAGCCATGGAAAACCACCATCTTTTATAGGTAAATCACCATAAATCATCATCTATACATGGGTCATTTTCCATGGCTATGTTAAACAACCACTGGGTAGGATATAATGGGTATAATTTGGATAATATTTTGATATAGTTAGGTAATGTAGGGAAAATTGGCATAATTCATGGGATGGGATAAATTTATCATTGCCTCACTTTTGTTTGCCCATTGTTTCAGCTTGCTGAAGTACCACCTGGACCTCAGAGCTTCAGGTATTGGACATGGAAAATAGCTGGGTTTAGAACCACATTGAAGTGGAAGAACACCTTAATTCAATGTAGAAACAGAATATACATAGTATCATATATATATATACATATATATATATACGCATAAGATACATATTTGTGATATGTGAACTGTAAACGATGCATATGTTTGATTCCAGTGAACCCTGGAAGGAAGCTGTGAAACACAGCTGGCGAGCAGTGACGCCGGGAGCCTGATGGGCTGTCCGACGGTGTCTATATCTATACACACGAATATTGTGGGTACTGTACATGTTAAAGTTTGATATATATATATAACTATGTATACATCTACATTATAGATGCTGTCCAGGTATGTCTATATGTATGTATACATGTATATCTCTTGGCCCTGCATTGTACAAAGAACTGAATTTACCTATTAGCTATTCGTGATATTTTTCCAATGGTCAGTTGGGAGCCATCGTCCCCCGGCATGGCCGATCTGAGGCATGCCTCGGCGAAAGTGGATGTGAGTTCAATCTTGAAGGCGGTGGAACAGGTGGGCCGATGTTTCAAAGCAGAGCGGAGCTGTGCCTTAAAATTGGACATCTCATATGATCATGCCATGTTTTGATACTGCGGTTTGATCCGATGATGTCCAGATGTGATGAGATCATATATGTATCTAAATATATATACACATATGTATATACATATCGATACATATATCTACACATCATTTCTGTATGTGCAACTACGTACATATACTTGATTAAGACTTTAGTTTCCTGGAGACCCTCTTTAGGATTCCCTTGAAAATGAAGTGGAATGGGGGTGGGGATTCTAATTCCCTAGGTGGGATTGTTTATTCCCTAGGCACCTCTGGAGATTCCTTGACTGTAGAGTTAAATGATGGTAGGTTGTTTATTCCCTATAAACCCTCTTACGATTCCCTTCGATATAGAGTTAAACGGTGGTGGGAATTTTAATGCATTCGAACTCCTCTTCAGATTCCCTTCAATGTTAAGTTGAGTGGGGAGTACATGGTGACATGATTGATATGTTGACGCAAGAAACTTCATCAAAAAAAATCTGAAAGAGTTGTGGACGAATCGGGGGTGTTTGCGCGTAAAGTTTTAAGACAATAACAATCCCGCATTTTTCATGAGCTCTGCATGGGTAGAATTGTACTCACGGGTAGAAGTCCAAAAAATGGATACCCCAATTTCATCCAAATTCCAAAATCCAGTGGATTCTCATCAGGTATCCCGGTATCCCCATGAAAGAATGCCAGTGCTTATGATATACCTGGAATTTTGCAGGATTGGAGAGCTATCTCCATTTACTTGGATCAACTGCATGGCGTGGAGGAGATTGAGGATGTGCCACCTGGAAGAAACATGTGGTTTTCAAACCGTTTTGGATGGGGAAACCTGATCATCCGATCGTTTCACGGTCTTAAGGACCTGATGGTGCGCCCAGCACACCCCCAAAACCAGCAGTAGATGATTTCTGTTCAGTGCCAAGCCACCGGCTAGATTGGCCGGGTACATCCTGGCCGTATCTTTTTCTTGGACAAGTAAACGTGTGGCAGGAATTGGATACCCCCGAAAATTCGGATGTAGGATGTGAACACGCAGGGTGTGCATATGTAAGATGTGAACATGTAGGGTTTGCAGATGTAAGATGTGCAGATGTAAAATGTGTAAATGTAGATTTTGCAGATGTAAGATGTGCAGATGTAAAATGTGAAAATGTAGGGTGTGCAGATGTAAGATGTGAATATGTAGACGAGCCTCATTTTGTTGAAGAACCCTCCGCTCAGACACTCTCGGGAACAAACACATGCGATTGCGTTGCTTAAAATTGCCATGGTCAAAACATGTTTCATTTTTTTCCACCATTGTTAGAAGGTAATACATATGTATATATATAATATATTCTATACGGAATCCCTAATGATGATGGGATGTCCCCCTCAGGCAGAAGTTGGTGAAGGCCAACCCCGAAATCGTGCGCGATGATAGGCGTGCGCTCAGTCGCGTCGTGGGCAGCCGATGATGGAATCACCTTTGAACAGGGAAATCATCGAACTGATTGGGCCATGGTTTCCGGTAACATGCACCCAGTTGGTGGTTGATGAAACAAGAAGGATCAACCGGCGATGACAAACCACCAGCAATACCAAGAATTAGGACCAAATGTGTGGATTTTGAATGATACATGGGCTTGCAGTCATTGGTTTGATGCGGGTAAGTATCCAACATGGGAGGCATGCCTTTAACCAACCGCTAGGTTTGGGGATTCTCCGGGATTTCACCCAGAGATGGTGGCGGGGCCATGGATTTTTGATGCTTTCCATCTGAAATTGCCACCTGATTTTTTGAGTTTCAGCTTTTGGAGAATCTGGTTTCACTGATTTTGACACCATGCCCCCCTGGTCGAAAATCAATCTCAGGTGATCAACATCCCTTTGGACCAGGTCGTCACATCTTGGTCATAACCTTTCATCCAAAAGTGCTTGTTGAGTTCAGTTCATGTCTCACAAAGTGATGTTTATCAGATCCCCTCCGGCAATTTAGCAGTTTGCTATTCAGAATAGCCCATTCAGTTCGATGATTCACCTGTAAATGCAAGGTGATTTTTCATAGGACACTGTCAGAAATTACCAGAGGATATTCCCAATCATCATATCATATTGTTGCTAAAAAATAAGTTCAGGTTTTTCAGTTATATATATATATATACACAACCCATTATGTATCCCCATGATATCAGAATTATATAGAATTATATCTCCATCGATGGTTGGGAATTCCACTCTCCAGGCTGAAGGGAGAGAAAATGGTGGTCCTACTGGCGGTGAAGCAGGAGAGTTGCTCTTGTGAACGTCAGAATTTGGACGGAAGAAAGCAGCCAAAGTGGCTATTCAACCTGCAAACCTGGGGCTGATGCAAAAAAATGTACATCTGTATATTTATAGATACACATACGTAGATTTTTGAGTGGATACAGTCCCCCTAAGAACATCACCAAAAAAGAGAGAGCCCATGGTGGACAAATTAACTACATCGAGGGGAAGTCGGAGGTCTTTAGGATTCAGGGGAAGGGAGTGTTTGAAGGTCTTCAATGGGTTATATAGATATATATATATACATACATTGTATGTACATACATCATATATACATACATTATATATACATACATTATATATACATACATTTTGTACATTATATATCTATATACACATATCTATATATCTATATATTTAGTTTAGCTCAAAATCCTGGACCCCCAAAATGGGCTCACTCGGCAGTGTTTGAGCCTGTCGGGGCTGCTGTTGGCTTTCCCTGCCAGATTCGCTGCAAGAAATGCTTCTCAGTGGACATATGGAAGTATTTTTCTTTAGTAAGCAAATAGGGTTTTCCCTTTTTATTTTTCAGATGTTATATTGTTTGAAATCCTTTCCTTTAGTTCTTTTTGTTACCTGACATGTTTTTTCAGCCGCAAGTTTTGGACGGTGTCCGCACAAGAACTGCTTCCTATGCACACAGGGGTGGCGCTGGCCGGCTTCCCTTTGCGCAGAACAATCTAGTGATTTTTTTTGGGGGAACCCCACAAGAGTGACGATTTGCTACCAAAATGGTACCCGCCAATCCCTCTGGTTTATTGATCATGGGTCGACATTATCAAATATTGTTGGCTTGAGTTTTTGTTTTTGAACACATTGACTTGAATTAAAGATGTAAATTGACATGAACGAGAAGAGTTGACATAGGTCAGGGCCCAGCCATAGGGTTGGGCGCCAACTTTGCCAACATATCTCCACAGTGAAAAACGCGAGAAATCGATGCGGTGTTCTTTGAATTCAAAACCACAGCTTTGAACAAGTTTTGTTGACAAATGGGATCCCGCATTTTGTCCTCCCCAAAAAACGAACCACCGCAACACATGTCATTTTTTTGTCGCACATTTTGGGCAGCCCAAACGTGAATTGCTTCAATTTATTGACCGGTTGAAGAATGTCAGAAGTAATTCTCTGTTGGCTCTCATGCAGGATGGCAATGTGCTGCGGTTCTGCACCGAGCAGTTGCGAGACGATGAAGTGGTGGCGTATGCTGCAGTCACACAGTGACTTGGGTCCTGACTGCTGGGGAAGTTGGGATTGGGCAATTGTATGGAGCTCTGACACAGAAATGTCTTTCAAATATCAACAGGGGAAGTCCAAGAGAATCTGGGGAGAATGTGAAGAGAATGTTCCAGGAGTGTTCCAGCAAGAATGGACGATTCAAATGTCTCCCGAGGACTTGGCGCGCCTTGGAATTTGTGTCACAACGTTTGAAAGGTGATGAAGACTTGGTGCCTGGGCTGCTCCAGAGGGCCATCCATCAAGTTGACACTACTGGGGCCCGAGATGCTCGAGATGCTCAGGTGTTTCAAAATGTGGTCCCAAAATCCCAACAATTGATTTATCATTGATTTCAAAGTATCACTTTAGATTGGAAATTGGGTGTAGATGCAACTCCATACCTTTCTTGCGGATGAAAAAAGGACGATTTACAGTTGAAACAAGCCCTTGGCTGCTACATAAATGGCTTTCCGATTTGCCCATAAGCTAATAAAATGATAAAAGGCATGTGTTTCTGCTGTGACTCCCAATGACATGCGTCTCGGTGGAATCTTGGTGCGGTGATTTCCGCTTCCAGGTGGATTTGGCTTTCAAGCAGGACCTGGGAAATGTCTACTGATGGCTGGGAATGATCAACATTCTGAATGGGGACGACCCAACTCCAAACAAGGGATGAACGGCCCATGTTTCGAAGATGCCGGGCATCCTGAGTCTGTGAAGAGATGGTGTTTCAGCATATTGAAACCGTTGAAACCCTGGGAATTCTGTGGGGATGACTCTTCTAGTTGGGCTCAGGATAATTGTCGACAGGTAATTCTAGTTGTCCGAGTGGGAATAAAACGGGCCAACTCATTCGTTTTTCAGTGTTTCATGCCCATCCCGCAGCGCTAGAATCTTCGGGGTGATCCCTGGTTTCTATTTGATTGACTCCCCAATTTTCATCGGTGAAATCTCACCCCCCTCTTATTTTGTTTAACATCCAACATTTTCTGGAGAAAGTCATGTAACATCCACATCTTTCACAGGCAAGACTCCCAGTTTTGGACACAATAATGCGGGTAAAACAATAATAAACCACCCATTTGGGAATGGTACATACCACCTATTTATGGTGATTTAGGGGATGGTTTATTATTGTTTTAACCACAATATTTTTCATGGGTCAACAGCATTTTCTCGCCTTTCTTCGATGCCCGGCGCCTCAAACAGGAGGGTCTGGCGCTGCAACACGCTGCGCCAGAGCTCCGCGCGGAGCCGTTGGTTGTGATGCGAGCGATGAAGCGAAGCTTGGGATTTTTTGACAGCCAAAAGGGCCAAGTTTTTCCTGATGAAATCCCTATTTTGGTGGATTGAATCACTTCAAGGACCCACTGACTTTGTTGGAGGAAACCATGTGTGGTTAACATTTGAAGGAGGATAACTTGATAATTAACAAGGGTAGATCAATGGGTTGATTTCTAGTTATAAATCGGGAATAGAGCCATATTGGGGTTTCACCAGCCAAACGGGTTGTTGCACCAGCCAAAATGGACTGCAAGGGATGGATGTAAATTCCTGTTTTTGGGGGTGTTCTCCAAGATTTTGCCAGTTTGATATAGATGTTTATGCATGGAATCCACATGTTTGGTACAAAAATCTCCAGATTTCATTCCATGGGTTTCCATGGGTTTCCTGAAATGGGGGTGCCCCCCATGACTAAACCTCCAAGGCAATGCCGCTGCATTCCACTTCGCAGATCGACATCTCCACATGGAGCCGGTTCCGTGGGCCCCAAGAATGACTCGGCTCAGTTGGTTATGTTGGTTTATGGGGATATAGCTTACATAGTTAAACTAGACTTGTAAGTTGGTGAACTATAGGCTGTATTTTTTGGGTAGATCTTTTGTGGGGTGAAACAAAACCAACTTGCAACTGTGGACCACACCTTGCCGCCAAAATACCACCAAGGCCTATTTTTGGATATAGCACCTGGCTTTTCAGCCTCCCATGAGTTTTCACAACATGCCCCTGTGGCACGCAAGAAGAACATAGCACCAAAACCATCCAAAACCATCCAAAACCATCCAAAACCATCCATAACCTGAAGGGCTAAGGCGGCTAAGCTACCATCAGAAAGCTTGAAGCTCTCAAGCCTTTTCCGGCAGGACACGGCCTTCTGGCAACGCCTGAGCCGTCACTTCCCCACGGCCTGGCTTCGATGGATGCGCTACGGCCGCTGGCCGGGGGAGATCGGCTACCGGCCAAACAAGCCGAGCCCAGGCTTCTGAGCGGCCAAAAAAGGTGCTGCGGCTGGGAAGCTGCAAGCTGGGACGCAAGCACCAGTGCGCTTAGCAGTTGGTTTCTAATGTCCTCATCCCAAAGATTGGACATTTGCAATTCAAAGGAAAACGGGCTCATCAAATTGGACAGTGATGATGCATACATAAGCATCATAAAATGGACTATTATAGAGACCCAGAGAAATTCCCAACGACTCAACTATACCTCATGGTAAATGGTGTGTTATTACCACTGCAGCTGAAAATGAGTCCTATGGACTTTCAGAGAATACCGGAAAATGGAAGTCAAAAGTGGAATCATGAGGGCAAGTTTCTTTCTAGGAATTGCTCAACGATTATGGCCCCTTGAAGCCTTGGGGCTTACCCTCTGGCTATTTAATGTAGCGAACTGGACAATCACAATGTTTCAAAGCGGTAAATCATCTACAGTATATAGTTACAATTCAAATCATCGAACAGCCATTGGACAATACCAGTTCGCAAAGTGTAACATACGGTAAGAAATAGGTGTGCCTGAAAATAGGGTAACCTCACAGATTCCATAGATTCTAATGTTCGTAAAGCAGTAGTAAACCACCCCCAGATTTACCATTTTTTATGGCTTCTACAGACCCTCAAAATATGGGTGGTTTATGACACTGCTTTGCTTTGCTAACATTCACCATTTTCCCAGAATAGGATACCCCCATAGCTTCAATATGATTCTCATCATTTTCTCATCATGTTCTCATCATTTTCTCATCATTTTCTCATCATTTTCCCCATTTTTTCATGACGATTCACCAGAAAAATCAGATGAGATCTGTCGATTCTGCAGCTCTGACCCCTGGTTTTTGTGGCGACCCGTGGCGACTCCGTGCCTGTTTCTTTCGGTCATGGCGGAGGCGCGCCAAATGGGTTTTCTGGGAGAACTTGGGGATCTCACCAAGGGAATTCCGAGCACCAACAAAATCCAACAAAGATGGGAAACATATTTTCACCACGAATCTGAGTTGAAGCAATGATATTGAGTGATGAGTGATGAGACCCATTTTTTTTGATGTGCATTGAAAGTGAGATTGGGCAAACGTCCCGGTTTGCAGCCGGTGCTCTTTTTTTCCCCGCCAAGCCTGAATCAAAAAGGGTGGGAATGTACTTGACACCTCAAAATTACCTCCAATGGTCCAAAAATGAGTGGAGGATTGTGGAAGATGCCTGACTGGTAGATGATTTGCTGTACATCCCTCATATTTTTATACCTTTTTTGTCATTGCCAGGTTTACGGGATTCCATAGATGAACAACAGCCGAGACCATATTTCAGGAGACCATGCCGCACGTCATGCCTGCGCTGCTCAGTGGCACCCAGCTCTCTCACTTACAGGCGCAGGCGACGCTGAAATCTGAAGTGATGCCGGAGACATTTTGCAATGAAAAAGGGGATCATACAAAGAGCAACTAGGGATTTCAAGCACAAATCAACCGAAAAATGTGCAACATTCCCCAAAACATGGGGGACAATTGACAACAAACATACGGACATTTAGCAACAAACATGAGAAATTAATATACCAACAATTGGGACGATAACCAAGAAACAAACGTTGGGACAAAAATGATGGAACACAAACTTAACCGACAAACATGGATATTAAATCAACACCACTTGAGAATATAAAGTAATTCAAACATTGCCTGTGTGGTGGTATTGTCCCTCATGCAAGCCACTAACCATCGGTTGCATCCACATCATCTGCCTGTTCGACGTGGGTTCCGTGTTCCCCAGGTCTTGTTGGTGCCACGATCCCATAAGTACCAAACTAGACATCCCAATTTCATGGCTTTTTCCATGTGGTTCTGGACATTTTTTGCTATCCCCAAATCATCCTTAACATATCTTCAACGAAAGGTCAATACATTGAAAAAACATTGGAACCTCGTTAAAACCATGGAAAAAAAGTCCACACCCCAACATTTCGATGGGTCAAAACCACCATTTCTCTTGGCCAACCAATGACTTGGTGGTCCAGGAGACCTTGGGCACAGCGCAACTGCGGGAGGCGGTGAAGTGTCCCCCCAGCGTGGACGAGGAGCTTTGGATGATCCGCTGGGTGGAAAATCCGCTTCTGTCGCTGATTCGGGACATCGAACTAGAGATTTTTCCTTGGCAAGATGTGAGGATACCACATATTGGGAAATTCCGAAAATCAGTAGAGGTTTTTTTTGATTGAAAAATTGATGGTGAGGATACCATTTTTTTTTGTGATATATAGATGATATTTATTCTTCTACCAATTGGTGATTTCACCATTGAAAGCTGGTGGATACCATCATTAACTTGGTGTCAGCTGTGGGGAGGAGACCTGGATTGCCTCACAGATGAAGGAGATCTTTCTGGAGACCCTGCTGCAAAGCCACCAGAAATGGCAGAACGGAAAACGTCAAAAAACGCAGAACAACGAGAAACTCAAACAGGGAATAATTCATGACATTTCATGACTATAACTATAAACTCTCAAAACTTTATGCATCTCGATGCAATACTGCCCTGTCCTAGGTCCACCTGGGCTTAGATATCATCCAATGCAGAAATGTGTAGAGATGCGAGATGTGCAGAGATGGGTTTCACAGGGGAAGAGGTGCCGTCGGCAAACCTGCGCTTCGACTCTGTACTGCGGTTGACGAATCTGATCCGCTTTTCCTGGAAGGTTGACAACCTCCCAAGGCCTCTAGTCAAGCTCATGTATCCATTATATGCACCAGTCGATTGATATGAATGACCCTCCGGTTATCTAATGTAGCCATAGAACATCACCATTTTCAACAGGTAAATCATCATAAATCATCATAAATCATTGGTTTATATAGGGGCATTTCCCATATCAAATCACCGTTATGGCTACCCTCTTGGGAGGTTGGGCCTGCGGATAAAAAGCGGATTCAGCGACCTCAGGAGGTGGTTCGGATGGTACACTTCCTGACCTCCTTCTGTGATGACACCACTTGCCCCAGGATGTGCGCAGGTGCTGGTTGTGTTAAGGGATGGGACCACCTCGTCGCCTTTTTTTTTGAGAACATATGAGGGTTTTCAACTTTTTCACCATGAACATTTAAGGGAGATACTTTGATTTTTGGCCACAAGTCGCCTTTTTGTTTTGTTTTTTTAATACTTGGAGTGAACATCTTCCACCAATGATGTGGATGATTTTTCCCAGGGATTTGATGCATTGCCAGCCTTGAGTCCTGCATCCTGTGGTTTCATCCATGTTTCATCAACGCTTGCTGAGGTTCCTACAATTTTCCATCAATGGTTATGTTCATCAATGGTTTCCATTTTCAAGTTCCTGTAAGTCAAAAAACGTGTGGGTGTCTCTGAAAATGAGGTATATTCTTCAGGTTTGGCCATGAATAATAGGGAAAATGATGAGATAAACTTTATAAACCATCATTTTTTCTTTTAGAGGTACCCTATTTTCATCGCCAAAAACGCGTTTTTTTTTTTCCCAGTTGAACATGGTGATGTTCCGCGGCAGGTGATGCGGAGTACAAGTGGGCCGAGGTGGATGGCAGCGTGAGTTGGATGTTGGGAGCCCAGGAAGTTGATACCTCAGAAGGCAATCCTTTAAATATATGTATGTATATATAATTATATACATATATTGTATCAAACATATCCATATGTATTAATATATATATATATATGTATAGATTTGTGTGTGTCTGTGTTTTGGTTGATTTTTTGAGACTTGGTCAGAGTGAACGTGCCGAACATGGTGGATATTTCGATCTGAGAAAACCGGAACCGTGAGATTTTTCATGGGGAAGCCGTGATTTGAAGGACGCTTAGCGTCTTTGGAGGCCGTGAATCACCAAGAATACTGGCTGGTTTACAATGTGACATCACATTTTTCAAGGGTGGCCAGCCTGGACACGGCCCCTTGGTATCAATGGAGTATGGTTGCAGAGTTGTGCCCACTTCGACTGGTAGTCCCGAGGCCCAAGGCGATGGATTTGTGCGGTTTTTGAACCCCCTAGAACTGGGGTTACCCTCTGGTAAACTACCATAACTATGGAACATCACCATTTTTGATAGGTCATTTCAGGTAAAACAACGAAACAAATAGCCACCTTCAATGGCTATGCTCCTTTACCAGAGGGTCTCCACTTTCACCCCCCTGTTGTACCTGGGGTGTAACCAAGGCCAGCGGCGCGATACATGTCGCGACTCATTGAGGATGTGGATCAAAGGTTGATCGACGAGGCGGGGAAATCACCAATGAATGGATCCATCAATGGAGGTTTCCTAAAATAGGGGTACCCCCAAATCATCCATTTTTAGATGGATTTTCCATTATAAACCATCCATTTTTGGGTACCCCCATTTTAGGAAATTGGGGCTATATCCAGGACTTGGGGTTGATCCGAAGTAGGTGAAAGCACTGTTCAGAATGGGATGGACTGACATGGTTTTGAGATTTTTGGCGTCTTGGGGCAGCTTGCATATACTTCTAGATGCACACAGTGGTTTGTGTCGGTTCGCTTGAGATCAAGCATTTTTAGTGGTCTGCTGAAAGTTGCATTGTGACGGAAGATTTTCCGAAAGAGATAGATGATTGCTCCCATGAAAAATGGTATTCCACCAAGAAGATCTTTCCCCAAATCAAGGGTTTTTCGAGGTGATACGCCTCAAAAAGGTGATGCGAAATTCGAAATTTCAGGAAACAGGTAGCAATTCGGTCCTTCAGAAATACCATGAATCACATGACCCTGGTCTCTGAAACATTTTCGAGAGTGGGTATCAGGTGGAGTCCCAAATTGTTTTCGTTCAAGAAGTGGAGTTTGGTGATGTCTGAAAGTTTCACTGTGACTGGAGCAAACATCTGACGATTTTTGGTCACCTCACCTTGGCCCCTTGGGCGTCTCGTCCTTTCATCTATCCTTTGTAGATCTGGTTGCGAAAAATGGCCCAACACGGGAGAAAGCAGGAGTCCACCAAGATCTCCCCCTAAATCAGGGGGTCCTGACATTTTCGGACTTTGGGGGGTCATCAATTCTGGTTGAAGTGGTTGATAGCCTCAAAAAGAGATGTTTGTAGAGCAACCCCATATGTTTCTTTTGAACGATGTTGAAATCGCAATTTGTTGTCCCATCCCACGCAATCGCGGCAACTTCAAACCCAGTTCACCCGCATTTTCTGAGACCTGGAATATTTTTCATCATTTTGTGTCTTTTTCATGGTGTATCTATAGAACATCTCCCAAAAAATCCATGGCCGCATGGCTTTGGACCTGTACCCATCCACCGGTCGACGCTCAGAGCCTGATCCCCACGGATGGTTCGCCCATGCCGCGGCACCTGCGACCTGAATTGGAGACGATGCTGCGGCGCCTCTTTCGCGCCTGGGTGGAAGGGAGCCGGTGAGGAATTCTCATGGCGGTGATGAACCAAATGAACCATTTTGGATGTATATTAATATGCATAATTACAATGTATGTATAATATATACATAGATGCGTCAGTTTTTACATAATACAATACCATTATACAAAGAACCACATTATAAAACACCATATTAGAGTTGTAGTAAGAATTATCGGTTGTAAGACACTATGCTGGTTACAAATCCCGAATCTATGAATTCCTTTCACCAAATCTTTGGGATCTATAACCAGAATGGCGAGTTTCTGTCGGGAATCCATGGGTGATCTATATCTATATCTATATCTATATATATATATATTGTAGATAGATATTGATAGTTTTGACCTTCAGTGTCATCAAACATGGCTAGCCGGGAAATCCACTATAGATGGGCATGTCAGTGGGAAAATCAATGACCTAAATGGGGGGATGTTCCAGCAAACCATGTTTGAATACCGGAGGGTATGACTTATAGCAACCCACCAAAAGAGTGATTTTTGAAAAAAAAAACAATGAAATAGTGACAACGTACTTTTCGATCTTTTTGGGGGTTGCTCTCTTTAGACCTCATTTTTGCGCATGGAGAAGATCCAGCAGCCAACGAACTTTGAAGTATTTGCTAAGGGAAGCCCACAAACCGGGGAGGCATCCCAAAGAATCGCCAGTGGTTTTCATGTCGCCATGGTGAGTTGAAGTTATGGGATAAGCCCTGCACTCAGGTTCCTGCTCATCATCCCCACTTGACAAGCCACTTTTCAAAAACAATGCTCTTGCTGTATGAGAAGAGTTTGGTGACATGATTTTGGGGTCCAAAAAATGGCCCAACAGATCCTGGAAAAAGTCATTCCCCTGGAACGTCTTGCTACAGATTCAGGTGTCTATGCACATGCGTTTCTGGGCTCAGAAAGTGCGTGGGTAGTGGAGACCCCATGGCCCAGTTCTTTTTTTGCGTGACATGTTCCAGAATCATGGTGACTACGAGGCGTTAACCACCGCTAGTACAGTGGTCATAAGAATTTCAAGAAGTGGAAGCACGATGAATCATGATTCTTCATTGTCATTTGTGCCGTAGTATTGTTTCTCATATTCCAAGTCAATTTCATGATTCCAGCAGTTTCGTTGATTCAGCAATCTTAGTACGCACACAACATTGTCACCTATGGAGAAGATTGTCCATTGCGTTGCCATGACATGTTGATTGTATCCAATTTTATTGGACAGTTTTGTTCTGCTGTGGGTTCTAATGCTTTATCGTGTCATCATTTACCATAGCAATTGCGGGTTGAACACTCGCACAACCAGTGGGCCCTATGGAAGATCCCAGGTTTCCCGAGGTGTGGTCCTCAAAAAACTTTTGGATGAGAATGAATAGCCAACTCACCGACGGATTGCCCCATAGATGATGGCTTATGTACGGGGAAACAATTCAAACATGGCGCAAGAAATCATATTTGCGACAGAAGATGTTTGCCCAGGAATCCATATACTGGCCAATGGCTAATATTTCGCCTTCAGATCAATGGTTTGGTTTAGGGGAACATTTTAAGGCACCCATTGTTTTTGACCACGAGATTTCTTGGGCTTTCCAGCAGAAAATCAATCCTTTGATCCCATCCATTCTTGGAGCTCATTTTCGGGGCTCGTCAACCCTCTGGAAAATATGCTCGTCATTTTGAATCATCCCATTTTTTTGGGGTGGAACCCATTTTCGCCATCAAAATTGCCGGAAATTGGAGATATCCTTCACTTTTTGGGGTCGATTTCCATATTTTCCCCAATTTCAATGGCCATGGCTGCTGCAGGCTGCCATAGCTTGGGGTTTCCATATGCAGGGGACCAGCTGTCAAGGTACATCCACCACTTCCGCACCATCCAGGATTGTGGCGCGGAAGCGCATGTGAACTGCTGCTTGGTGGCGAGAGGGTCTGCGATGGGAAGTTTAGATGCACCCATTTGGGTCAAGGCACAGGGACCTTGGTGAACCAAATGTATATTCAAGAGATGATCAAAAACGAATATGTGAGGGTATGAGACCTACAAAACATAAGGACATGAGGATATACGTTTGTCTGAAGTTAAGGACTCCAAATTCCATGGAGCTCCCAACTGGATCCAAACGGTGAGTTTCAGTGTTGAACCGATGATCATAACTTCTCTAGTCGCTTGGAGGCTCCGATCTCAAACCGAGCGGTGCGCTACTTCGATCAATAGATGTAGGACGTTCCTTTTTTAGAGAGGGTTATAGGGGTTATCAGAGTAACTATCAGCCCTTTTTTCAGACATTGTTGGACTTGTTGGCTCTTGTTGGCTCTTGTTGAGGTGCCCCTCTTCAGAAACTTGCGGCTTGCGGAAGAATTTGCAGGGAAAGCCCCAAGAAAATTGGAGGTTCAACATGTTTGCCAGTTTCTGGTTGATCTCTTTTTGACAGGTGAAAGCTATAATTACTCTCCATTTTGGTGAAAGCAGCAGTTTTCAATGGTGAAATCACCATGAAAGAATCACCTTTGATTCCGATTTCCGAAGGCAGCTTCAAACACTTCCTTTTCTTTGTCTTGGAGTATCTCGGTGAGAGCACGGTGTGGCGTTTCGGGGTTGATACGGCCGATGCTGCCAGGGCAGAGATGTTTTAGCGCCGTCTCCGAAACGGGTGTTTGGATTCACTGGCCGTTCTGGGTAGTTATTCACCATTCAACGTTTGGGGTATTTTGGTATATCTTAGGATCCTTAGAAGCTAGTTTTGATCAATCTTTTTGCAATTTTGTTTTGGCAATTTGATTGCACTGACCTGTCTTTGGAGTTCCCAATGGCTAGACTCAACCGATGACTTTCGACAGCCGTGGGTCCAGAGCCCAGGAGACCCGCTAGGAACGCAACATGGAACTGTGTAGAATTTGTATTGATCTGGATAATTTCCAAAGACCTCACTGCGACGTCGCTGCAATGATGGTTGAGGGTAAACATGGAGAAACTATCCCAAAATTGCCTAAATTCACCCAGATTGATCTATTGATGATTAATTACTAATGATATGGCATTAAATATCCCAAAATATTAGTGAAATTACTATAGTTTATCCAGAATTGATCATGTCCTGTTGGTTTTTCAACATTCACCACAGTGAAGAAATCTTCTTTCAGGGGCTAAGATGGGGATCTTGACCAAATCTCATTTCTTGCTGATGATCTAAACGAATTTCGCGGTAAACATGACTTATTTCACCAAGTCCAAATTCCTCATGCTATATGTAAATGTAAACCTTTCTTTTTCTTTTTTTTCTTGGCAGAATGTGCATATTCTTGTTGTTCAAAGTTCCTTGTTTTGCTGGTCAACCCCCCCTGTTTATCGGCGAAGTCCATGTTGTCAGTTAGTACAGTAATATATCCCACATATAAACGAATCCCCATCACAAAACCACCATTTTTCGTGGTGAAATCTCTATTTTTTGCTGAATCCGGCAACGATTTTTCCAGGTTTCAACTGGTCCGTATGGATGAGATGTTGCCACTTGAACCTTGGTGAAAGGAGAAACTGGGGATATTTCCGCTTTTTGAAGGTGAAAAAAGGCTGGAGATGTATAAACAACCAATACGGATCTCCCCAAGATCCAGCCTTTTTTAGCAACGGAAATGGGGACTTAACCAATAAACATGTGGACTCCGCCAAGAGAAAACATAAGAACGAAGGTTTGAAAGATGAGCAAGTTTGGAGCTAATGGGATATAACTATACCCGCAGGCCGGGGGTGCCGCCCAGAGGTTTATCACGTGATCATCTCTTGATGGTTTGTTTATGCTTTGTTTAAGTTTTGTTTCGGGTTTATTTAGGGTTTCATTTGGGGTTTTCAGGTTTTAACCTAACCACGGTTTTGGTAAGATTTCACTTTCAAGGCATACATAGTGTGTCATGTCAGATTTGGGTTTTAGGATTTAAGGTTTAGGGTTTTGTGTTTTGGAAACAAATCTCCTCAGCCATTTGGGCAATCCGCCGACATCCCAAAATGGATAAAACACTGGCCCTGCGCAGTCAAAACACTTCCCCGGGCAGCACCCTTGTCCTGGCCGTAACAATGGACTGCGGTATTTTATCAACAACCAACAGGGCTGTAAAACTAACAATGATATGGGTACCTCATTGCAAAATTCTGGGTGAACCACCGCCAGACCAAGGAAGGACTCATCCGAAAATTTGCTGGAGACATGTTGCCGTGAGGCCGGGCCAAACGCAGACTTATTTACGGCAGGCCATGAATGGACCAAATAAAAAAAACACGGAACTGGAGAAGAATCATTTTAAAAACAAACCAGCTGCAAAATATTGTGTTTTTGAAGGTCCATGTTAGTTTCAATGCTGTATTTTCTTAAAAAAATCGAAGAATACTTCTTGATTCATTGCAAGGTCCCCTTTGTTTTTGAATATTCAATTTTTACACATATCAAAAAATTCTTCAAAATTTTCGGGAACGATGGAACTTGAATAATCCACAGTTTCCCAAGACACCAGTAATCAAACATCAGTGACGGGTTCTTGTTGAATAGCGGTCATCGGGAAAAAACCGCATGGTCCCAGGCGACCAGATCATCGCGCAAGGTGATTCAGAGCCGCCGCAGATGACTTTTTTCAACATCTGTGGTGGTTGCCCTCATATTGTTGTGCCATCGCACCATTACGGCAACTTTCAAGAAGTTGGCGGCGGTTCGAAGGTGCCACCTATTTGACTTGAGCAGTGTCAACGCTTGACTCAAACCCTTGACCATCACATGGCTGGTGATGAATTTTTACATTTTTACCAGATCTGTCGCAGATCTGGTAAAGATCGCGTTTCAACATGTCAAAGATGTTTGATTTTCTATAGTAATGTTGTTTCTATTGACAGATCCTGAAAAGCGCCACTGCTCCCCCTGCATGGTATTGTTGCGGTCACTGGGATGTTCAAAAAAGCTTCGACCTGGTTGGGATAGATAAAGGGGATGTACACAATCAATATTTCACCAACATCAATAGTGGTGGATGATGTCTCCTTGGGACGATATTCCGCTGTCGTAACAAGCGGTTGTACAGGTTGATGCAATTTAAGCCGAAGATCTCCAGTTCTTCAGGGGTTACGTTATATATATATGTATATTTAATTATGTATGAGTTATAAAGATGATATATCATGTAATATATATTTATATAATTATATACTGTATTATATTATATTAGATCATATTATATCATATTATGTTATATCATATTATGTTATATTATATTATATATTATTATATTATATTGTATTATATTATATTATATCATATCATACTATATTAGATCATATTATATTGTATTATATCATGTTATATTGTATTATATCAAAATATATTATATTATATTATATTATATCATATTATACTATATTATATCATATTATACTATATTATATCATATTATACTATATTAGATCATATTATATTGTATTATATTGCATTATATTAAAATATATTATATTATTTTATACTATATTATATCATGTTATATTATATCATATCATATCATATTATATTATATTATATTATATTATATAATTTTATGTTATATTATATTATACAATATAATATCAAATTATATTATATCATATTATACTTTATTATATCATATTATACTATATTAGATCATATTATATTGTATTATATTGTATTATATCATGTTATATTGTATTACATTAAAATATATTATATTGTTTTATACTATATTATATCATGTTATATTATATTATATAGTTTTTTATTATATGATATTATATCATATCATATCATATTATATTATATTATATCATATCATATTATATTATATCATATTATATTATATAATTTTATATTATATTATATCATATCATATTATATTATATTATATTATATTATATAATTTTATATCATATTATATTATAAAATTTTTTATTATATTATATAATTTTATTTTATATTATATCATATTATATTATATTATATCATATTATATTATAATATAATATATTATATCATATCATATTATATTATATTTTATATTTTTATATTATACAATATTATATTATATTATACTATATTATTATATTATATCATATTATGTTTTACTATATTATAATATATTATAATATATTATATCATATCATATTATAATATATTATATCATATCATATTATATTATATTATATTATATTATATAATATTATATTATATTATATTATATCATATTATACTATATTATATTATGTTTTATAATTTTATATTATATTATATTATGTAATTTTATATTATATTATATATATATATTATTATATCATATTATATCATATCATATCATATTATATTATATTATATTATATCATATCATATTATATTATATAATTTTATATTGTATCATATTATATTATATCATATCATATCATATCATATTATACTATATTATATTATATTGATTATTCTGGAGTTGGTACCTAAATGATGCACATACAGTCGAAAGCCACGAGACGGCCCGGGTCTCGACCGAAGAACATCCCTCGCTGCCGTTCAAAGGGATCCATCCGTCGATCCGCCACGAGAGGTCACGAGCAGTAGCCCTGGGCGAAATCGTTGAGACATAAAGAGGGGTTTCTCAATGGATTGGTTAATGGGAACATTTACAAGAAACCATGGATTTTCCAATCAAATATAGGGGTTTCCTGTAAATTTGCTCTTAAACCAATCCAGTGAATTTCTGAAAATGGGGGATCCCCAAAACCATTGGTTTCAATACAAAGATGTTTTGAGAACAGCACCGACTCTTTTCCAATGAATTTCCCTCATTTGAGGCGAAGTCGAACAAAAGAGTTCTGCGGATCCTTCAAACCAAATTTGGATGACCCTCCCAAATGCAGTGGCGGACTTTGATGATGGCTGATCATGGCATTTCATCCCTTCTGTAAAACTCTTCTTGTACACTTCTTGTGCTCCAATTGTTTGATGGTCTTCAAATCCTCAGTTGCAGCTTGTTGAAGTTGAAACGGATATTCCTGTTTGAAAAAACACACATTTTCCGTTGCGAGGTTGGTTTTACTAGACTGTGAATGGATGCAGATGCTGTATTTCCCATATCTCCAAGATTCCAGATCATATGGTGACATAAGTGATACACCTGATGGACTTAGATGTATCGTTTGATCAATCTCAACCTGCCATAAGTTCTATACCCCAACACGATCTGGATGTTATAAATGTACCCATCAGACCGAGTTTTAAACGCCAACATCTGGTCTTGTGCTACCGCAACCCGATGTGATAGAAGTTATAGCAACCCTTAAAAGTATACAATTAGACGTATATATATATATATATTTATACATAATCATATGTATGATCTCGTCCCAGCATTTTTACCCAACACCGACCTGGCTCCAGTCCTCCTCTCGGGTGTCCGGTCGGTGCAGTTCCGGCCGGGCACTGCGTGGTCTGGCGGTGCCCAATGTGACGCGGTCGCCAGTAGAGGCCATGGAGGACAAGGCGGGGCCCAAACGGAGAAGCAACAGGGTGGAAACATGGACATATTAGGTCAACTTATGGGAATTTCATGGGATTTTCATGGAAATTTGATGGAAATTTAATGGGGATTTGATGGGAATTCAACGGGATTCAATGAAATAATATCATATAATATGGTTCTGGGTCCACACCCTAGTACCTTAGCTACCTTAGAAGAGCTGCTTAATGGATGGCTATTCCCCCAAAATATGGTAGCAATAGGTTAAACGACACATCCCCATATCAATTTGGTGATTTTATCACCACTGATGTGAGTTGTTCACCTTTTCATTCCAGTTATGAAGTGGGAAGATACGGTATCATCTATTGATAAAGATTGACATCCCCAAATAAGAATGACAATTTAAGAACTTCTGAGTACATGTACTACAGAAACAGGTATCGGGTCATTTTTGCAAGACATGGGGGACCACATACTTGAAGTCTAGTGTTAGTATTAACGATCCAATCATTGCGGGCTTCGCAATTTGGAGCCATACCTCGGTCAACATCATCGAACCTGGTTCACACTTTTTGGCATCAGTTTGAAGCTTACTACAAGGGAACATCCTACAGGAAACTTATGGAAACCACTATTTTCAGTGTTTTTTTTTGTGATGTAAGAAATCGGCTTCCGATGTAGATAGCTTCCCAAAGCCAATCAACTGAAAGGTGAGGGCAAGCTGGTTTCAACCTTGTGGGATTCAACAAAAACGGGGATTTGTACCAGATTAGTTTGGCTTTGCAATGGAATCTATGGGTCTGTCTGAAAATCGAGTACCCCCCCAATTCTACTGGATGATCATCAGTTTCCCCAGGAAAACATGACTATTTGTCGCTATCCCCTATTTTCAGACACACGTAACCAACAACATGATGTTCTGGTTGTCTTTGACAACGGGGGATATCCAATTTCAGTAGAGAAAAGGAGGTCTTAAAAACATGGCGATTGGGGGGCATCCTATGTTTGTTGGATCCCCCTCTGGAAAATCAGCATTTTTAGATATTTTTTAGTAAGGCCAGCAGGTCCTGTATAGATGGCACATTTTCCATAGCTATGTTGACTTACCACAAGTACATTTCTTGACTTTCATAGCTAATTCACCGCCACTCAAAGAGATACCAGGTCGGGAGAAGGAGAGTGAAGAAGAGAAAGCAAGGAAGAATTCAAATCCCCATTGATGGTATGAATGTTCGATGATATTATGATGTTTGTTTGATGTTTCGAATCATTATGATATTATGATCTTCATCAAACTTCAACAAAACATATGATGTTAGTTCTATATCCCCATCAAACGTATGAAACAGACAGATCCCCATTGATGGTGAATTAAACGATTCCCCATTAGTAGTTGTGCATCGAAACCGTTCCCCGTGGCGAACACCCATTCCCCATGGTTTCAGAATTTACACCCGAGAATTCCACTGGCCAGGAGACGACTGGCCCTTGCCAGGACAACAGCGGGGAAAACGGGCCATGGCGCGTCACCACTTCGCAAACGCTTGGATTACTAGAGGTCAAGTGACAAACCATTGATTATTCTATGGTTTGCAGTTTTGCAAAGCAGATGATAGGTGAATACTGGGTTAATACCAGACAAAATGCATTTCTTGATGGTTCTATGATATTCACGTCAGTTTGGCAAACATTGACGATATCTTCAGTTGATCATACTAGTACGAGCAGTTCCAAAATAAATCGCCGTGTTTTGTTTGCTTTCACCAATCATCCATGAGGGAAAAAAAACATTGACCCCTTCAGTTCGGTGCACCTTTTGCCATGGGGCAAATGTGATGAGCAACTTTAAAGCAACCCAGCGAAAAGATAGAACAGCAAAATCCAACTATAACAGTGGCAAATTACTGTTCTATCCTCTTCAGGGTTACTGTATGTATCTTTTTCAAGAACAAAATGATGCTCACAGAACATGCTGGTTTTCTATAGATCATTTCCAAGTCATCGAGCCAGCAATTTTCAAGCATCAAGGTAGGGCAGAAATGGAAAAAGAGGCTTTCCCCTGAAGTTTTAAAGGTACAATGTGGGGCCCCCCTAGTTATAAGTTGGTTTATAACCATATCTAACTATAGTTATAACTACCATAAACCATAGTTATTGGTGTTATAACCCAACTTAGCTATCTAGGGTACAAGAAACATTGAACTTTTGCAATTCTCGAAAAGCCAATTGACATCACCCCCCTCCCCTTTTTGATACGAGGTCCCATGCGCTGCGCATTTCTTGCGGCCGCTGTCCAGGAGAGAAGACATGGAGCGTTGTTGAAGGCTCTCACAGTGCGGATCGTTGAAGTTTACAACAACTGCCTGGGGTCCCAGAGACACCCAGAGCATGTGAGCAACGGGGGTGTCGTTTGGACTGGTCATTTTGAGAGGAAAAAGGCACTAGAAAAACAGCCAATGTGGCAGGCACCTGGACTAGAAAAAAGTGGGGAGGGAGGAATCCTTACATGGAATGGAACTAAAGGAGTTGAGTCAACTGGTGGATTGGACCAAAGCTTGGGGTCTACTGTACTAGAGCTGCCTCAGGGTTTTCAGATTCGGAAGCATGCGATATAAATCAAAGTAGAGGATCATTCCCTGGTTCTGAGTGTCTTTTTTCCAATCAGCTACTAGTCCACATTGTGATGCATTGATAAAGTGGAAACTGGAGGTCTTGGGAGAACAAATCGTAGAGGTCGACAATTTTTTTCCAATCCTTCGGAACCCACGTTGCGGATCTCGCGCAATATTCGCAGGCTGACGGGTTGGTGGTCTCAGTCGTTTCACGTCTAAGTATGAATATAGTCTTCCATAAGTAGAAATGTGTATTCTTGTGTTTGCTTCCTAGCCCCTTTTGGCATGTTGAGCCCCAACTTTCACAATCGTATAATTTGATACTGTCAGATTCTTGCTGTTCAGGTGGTTCAACCCAAGCAGGTGACTCTACAAAGTGTTGAATCCGGCTCTAGAAACCAAGCAGGACGGCTCACAATGGCTGTTTTTCAGGTTTCATTTTGGATTTGGCGTTGCAAGCCAATTTTGGTTGGTGCAACTCCTATGTTTGTTGAACAGTGAGCTTAGTTTTGGAAAACAAGACAAGCTTATTTTTCAATGGATCAACATCCCGAGCTGATGATTTCCCTCCTATTTTCAATGTTTCGTAACCCCATTTGGGATGATCCTCAATGACTTTGGCCTATTTTTCAGGCTCTGGCCCACCTTTGTTGGATGCGTTTTTTTCCATGCCCATCCAAGGCTCTGGCGAGTATGCCTACTCAACCAATTCGTGACCTGGCGTCTGTGACGATGACAAGGGTATAAACCCAATTATAGCCATTTAATGGGCATAATGAGGATTAACCAATGGATATAGAGGTGCACTATTTTCAGACAAACCCACATCCTTTCACCTCCTGGAAATCTGACGGCTTGAACAGAACTCCTGGCCGGCGCGGAGGAATCCCAAGCGGACGTTGACTTGGCCATGCAATGGCGTTCACAATGGAGGCGGCACGGGGCCAGGGCTGGGTCATTGTAAAAACATGTTTCCAGCATTTTCCAGCGATTTCCAGATTTCAATTGAACACATCATGGTTCTTGCTACCTGTATAATACAACGCGGTACCTGGCTTGTAACCCGACCTGACAGGTTTGGACAACGCAGAGCACAACTACATCTGCAGCTCGGCAGTATGGATTGTTACTGATGTGTTCTGATTGCGGCTACGCGGCTACCCGTCCGGCGGGATTTTTCTTCATGCAACTGATCTACATCAGTTGGGCTGGCTACATGCCGAGTTTAGTTGGTTTGTCTGATGTGTGGAAAGCGATCATGACTCGAGGAACCATCAGCCACACAGTCTAGTTTTCACTCGCTTGAATGTATCAGCTTCGGGGATTTTGTAACCCATGGATTTTGTTTTGCATCCGGTAACCCATTGCGTCGTGCAGCAAGGTCATGTTGGAGACAAGGTTACGAACCAGGACCTTTGTGAGACTGTTTTTGGCGAGAAGGAAATACACAATATGATGAACTTAGACCATCCACAGTAAGAACGTCATTTTGAAGTTTGAACATGGATGATTCAAACATGTACTACGAGGATATAATGGGGATATAGATATAATAGTTTATTCGTGTTACAATATGTTATATATATATATGTATATATCACTTGGTTGGTGGTTTGAATGAAATTTGCATAACGTTTGGGATTGGGGTCCGCTAAGCGTTTTTCGTACCGATACACAGATACACCGATACACCCCGCGCCCCCCGATACACCGATACACCGATACCCCGAATGCCATTTATTCAGGGTTTGAGCTTGGTTCAGGGTTCGTTTAGGTTTGTTTAGGTTTGTTTAGGGTTTGTTTAGGGTTTGTTTAGGGTTTGTTTAGGGTTTGTTTAGGGTTTGTTTAGGGTTGGTTTAGGGTTTGTTTAGGGTTTGTTTAGGGTTGGTTTGGGGTTGGTTATAGGGCACCGTAAACACAGCGATCGGCGTAACGGCATATCGGCGTATCGGCGTAAACACAGCGATCGGCGTAACACAGCGATCGGCATAACGGCGTATCGGCGTAAATGCAGCGATCGATGTAACGGCGTATCGGCATAAACACAGTGATGGGCGTAACGGCATATCGGCGTATTTACGCTTGTGGACCCTAATCCCCAACACGCTGGAAATTTGGTGTTTGTTTTGCACCCTGGAATGATGATCCCAAATAATATTCTATCTCCTCCAGGATGATGATGTATGACTTCAGTCTGGAATCCGGTGGGTTTCAGGGTTCCAATCTCGACCCGCAAGACCAAATTTAGCAGTTCAGTAGCTGATAGTCATTTGGGACTTGGACTTAAAGTATGGGTGCTTTGGGGGAACTTCCCTGCGGGAATCCAACATGGCAATGGAATATCTACTAATCTACTAGGTCCCATCTATAGATGCCTGTCGCATTCAAACCACATTGAAACTAGGATTTTCAATCGCTATGTTTGATTTGGTCAAATTGTGGGAATGGTCTATTGGTATCATTATCATGATTCTTATTTGCTTTCCCACATTACTTGGGTAAACATTGGGTAACCATATCCCATATCATCATTCTTGGTTAGCTATATCCCATTCATATCCCATGAATTCCTATAATAAGTCCCATATTCTTTCTCATCAATTACAGATATCCATGAATAATAACCATGAATCCACTGTCCACTGTCAGAATCCACTAGTAACCATGTCCATGGATAGTAATGGAATAGTCAATGGAATAATCAATGGAATAATCAATGGAATTATCCACAATAGCCATATCCATCAATTACATCCATTGATGATTCCACGGGAGTATGGTTTTGCAACCCGAGAAGCTTTGTGAAGCTTCCGCTACAAAGGAGGCCAATAAGACCTACGAAATCCTGGAGAGTCTAGGCGCAACCGAAAGGGGATGAGTCGGGGATGAGTAGCGATTGATGGGATTGGGAGATGTTCGGATGGGAATTTCTCACCAGAACTCTTACTTTATCTGATTTTATCTCATTTTATGGGGGGACTTATGATGAATTATGATTTTAAAACTAATGCAGGAGAGGCGGAGTAATTCGAGCTTGTGTGTTGGGGATGGATCGAGAAGTTTTTTGCATGGATAGATATATTTTTTTGCAGAAACCGACAAATTTGGATGGAAAAACGGTGGTTTTCCAAAATGGTTTGTTGATTTTCGCCAAATCAACTCAGCAGCACTTTGAACCCTACGTGGCCAATACCAAGGTGTTCTGGGTAAACTGTGCTTGTGCAGGAGGGGATGGCCCTGCAAGAAAAATGGACAGACACATTTGTTGTGGTTGGTTACATCCCCATTGGGAGGATACGACACAGAGGGACCCACCAATCTCCATATTGTTAGTTAAATATCCTCATGAGATTCTACGATATCGCAAACACGGTTGGTTTCGCCCCCGTATTCTTGGTTACATGGACCCATGCTAAGATTTGGAAGCTAAGATAATTCACGATAGTATTGATGGCTGTACATCACCCGTTGTAGTCGTTGTGGGTTGTGCAACTCGCTCAGTTCCCATCCGTTTCTGCTTGTAGGACAAGGCAGTTTTGGTCAAGTACTGAAGTGTCAGCTGGACCAGTCGTTCGGAGCCCAGGGTGACCTGTGGCTAAAGCCCTGTTGGTTGATGGTTGGTTCGGTTTATACTACCCAATACATTGGGGGATTGTCAGAATCCGCTATGGTATATATCAGGGATTATCGTGATCCACTATGGGAATCCCTATTGAGCAGGCAGTATTTAGGGGGACAGAGTGTTTTGAACGCTGCTCATATGAGCCATAGTCAAGTTGGATTGTACAGCCATTTTTCTTGGATGGGAATCATCGATCCACTACTAGGATTTGCACCCCGTATACCATCTTTTGACCATGACTTATATCGTGATTTGATGGAACCAAAAATCGGATAGACCTCCCCAAAGGCCCTTTTTCCATTCGACTTGGGGAGCCATTTCGAGCCTGGCATGGTCGTTTCAAAATCACTCCTGAGATCAGAAGTCAACCATGCCTGTTCACAGCATTCTTTTTCGGATCTTGCGGCACTTTACCTCAACCATATCCAGGTCACTCTTCCAAACTCAGCTTTCAATGTAGTATTTGATCCATTGAAACACCAGCTGATGATTGGTCCACCGTTCAACGGGACCTCAGTCACGTCCCGAGGTTTGTAGCACTGAAAATCAGCAAGAATCGACCGGCGTACTTCAATCAGGCGCATTGACCACGGTCATCATGGCCGTGGCTGGGAAATTTTCCGAACTAGTCAGTGAAATCATGGGAAAATCCTCTTGATATTGATGGCTAATTCTCCAGCCACGCTTGAGTACCCGCGGGTATATAACAGCAAATAGTCAAGTTGGGGATGGTCGATGGTCCATTAGTATCGTTGTCATGATTATTATCTGCTTTACCACCTTGGATGAGTGAGTTCTTTCTTTACTCATAATGTGGCTCCAACAAGAATCATATATGGGTGTGTCTGAAAACAGGGAGAGTTCCCCCAAAATGGCCATTAACAGAGACGATGATGACAATACCATTAGATTTGCGGGTCCCAATTTGAAACACATCCATATGGCTGCAGCTCAAAATGTAAGGTCCCGATCCATAACCCGGACCCACAGGCGATCCATACCCCTGATCCATACCCCCGATCCATACCCTCGATCCATACCTTTTTGAAGAGATTGAATTCATTTGAGACCATTTGTGTGCTTGTCTGAAAATAGGGTACCTCTAAATCCATTGGTTAATCATTACTTTCCTTGTCAAATGGCTATGGTTTTTTTTCCCCTATTTTCAGACACATCCTTCACTTTCCGACTCGCGGCTCCAGGGCTGTGTGGAGGCAAACATCTTGAAGCGTTTGAATTCCAGCTTCGATTCCGACGACACGTTGGGCCGACCAAGAAAGTTGGGCCGGCTGTGCGTTGGTGGCTGAGCTATGAACAAAAACCCTTACTATAAGGGGTTATGTAATGTTATGTGCATATATAGATTGTAAATGTATGCATAGTGTTTGGCAGGCTCTGGGTGTGCATTATCATTAGGATGAGCATGCAAGTTGATGAATACATTTTGGCTCAAGGATGAGCCAAACGGGCTTCATCAACATTCTTTCTTTTTGGGAGTTTACCCATACCACAACTAGGGCGTTTCCCTAGCGTTCTGTGGAGTTTTTCCTGGTTGGGGGTCACCCAACCAATGCGTTGTTCTCCCGTCCTGCGGCCAGGGTGGAATGTCGCCGCGCATACCGACGCTGAGGTCCTTCACGCGGCAGCCTACTACGAGTTCAAGACCCATGTGGAGGNGTTCTCCCGTCCTGCGGCCAGGGTGGAATGTCGCCGCGCATACCGACGCTGAGGTCCTTCACGCGGCAGCCTACTACGAGTTCAAGACCCATGTGGAGGGGCTGCTGCAAGCTGGGCGCCAAGTGGAGGCTATCCGCTTGTGGTCGTCCGTTTGCCAGGTCNAGTTCAAGACCCATGTGGAGGGGCTGCTGCAAGCTGGGCGCCAAGTGGAGGCTATCCGCTTGTGGTCGTCCGTTTGCCAGGTCGATCATTTCCCCCCTCACCCCATTGGTTTGGGAGTGGATGGTTTGCCCCCTTTCAAGAGGACACCCTGCATGGTGGAAAACTGTAGGCGTTGTTCCGAGTCTTTGGGAGGTTTCCGTTTTCCATGGCTTGGAGTGTGGAATAGCTCAGCCGTGTTGGCTCTGCCCGGGAGTGACCCGCGGAGGGCCTGGCAATCCTACTATGAGCGCCTTGGTGAGGCGCGCTTGGACTTGCTGNCGGGAGTGACCCGCGGAGGGCCTGGCAATCCTACTATGAGCGCCTTGGTGAGGCGCGCTTGGACTTGCTGCTTATCGAGCCCCTTCGTACCAATTGGGCTTCGGCTGACTTTGTCCCGGACAACATCTACGGCTTGGTGGCGTTCATTGAGCACAATGCCGACAGCATGGTGGACCTTGCCGAGCTCTGGGAAGCCTGGCGTACCTGGCAGATGCCCAGGAGAGCTTGGCGGGACCCGAGCACCGTCCCCATCCCAGCCGATGTGGTCGCGTGGAGGGCACCACGGGCCAGGGCTGTTCGATCCCTATGGGGGTGGCTGGGCGCCTTGGAGGCGGGGGAGGAACCCCTGCCACCATGCTCCGCCTGCGGCTTGCCTACGCCCGAGCTGTGCGTGGCATGTTTCTCTTCAGTCTGCAGTACCTGTCCACCCTCCCAATGTCCAGGTTGTCACCCCTCTTTNCGCCTGCGGCTTGCCTACGCCCGAGCTGTGCGTGGCATGTTTCTCTTCAGTCTGCAGTACCTGTCCACCCTCCCAATGTCCAGGTTGTCACCCCTCTTTGCGACAGAGTGCAGTTGCCGCCACAGCAGCATAGTGATGTTTGTGATCCGCCCACTGATTCTGAGGTACATCCTGCAGTTTCCGGCCCAGCCCAGAAGCTTCTGACGCTCGCAGCGGTCTCTGCTGGGGTCGCCATGGCTTACCACCCGGGGACCTATGCAGTGCAGGCAATGGAGAGTACCATGGCTCCTGCACTGTCTGCGGACGACGCCATGGAACGAGTGGCATCCACGAGGGTTTCTCAGTGGAAGGCGCAATGGGGATTGGAAGATCCAATGGACTTTGCATTTGCTTTTGCCACCTATGACAGTGCAGTGGCACATGGAGNGGATTGGAAGATCCAATGGACTTTGCATTTGCTTTTGCCACCTATGACAGTGCAGTGGCACATGGAGGACACCATGTTGCTGATGCCTGGCTCCAGGCTCGAGCCGAATGCATGGATGATGACCTGATCCCCCAGGCTGCCGCTGTGGCAGAAAGTTCAGGGTCAACAGATGCCCCTGCTGTCGCGGCGCCGGCGCCCAAAGCTTCTGCTCTGAGGAGGAGTAAGATGCAGCAGGCCTTGCGGATTCGTCCAGGCCCAGACCAGCCAGAACATGTTTTGCTCCGGGCTGAAGCGCTGCGCAGAGCTTTTTCTCAGGCTAAGGTGATGCGGCCCTCGGGAGAGTTGACTCCTGAACGTCACACGCAGTGGCAGCAAGCATTGGATACTTGGCCAAGAAGAAGGTCACGGAGTCCGAGGCGGCCACTGTGGTGAATGCTTTGAAGTCCTGGGCGGAGCTTCGAGTTTGGATGGAACAGAAGGATCGTCNTGGCCAAGAAGAAGGTCACGGAGTCCGAGGCGGCCACTGTGGTGAATGCTTTGAAGTCCTGGGCGGAGCTTCGAGTTTGGATGGAACAGAAGGATCGTCTGTTCCCACCCGATGCTTTGGATCTGTATGGTTTCTTGCAAGCTGGGACGTCCGGACCATATCGAGCCTATCACTCGTTGAAATGGTTCTCCAAACA
>BGPT01001387.1:45673-70909 GCA_003297045.1 Symbiodinium sp. clade C Y103
GGCGGGTGTGGACAAGCTGCTTCAACAGGAAGCTCGTGTCATCTGGACTGCACCCGTCTCTAAGGCTGAGTTGACAGCCAAGTTTCAGCTGACTGAGGCTCTCAAACTCAGCGCAGCTGCGAAACGAGCCGAAGCCCAAGCACGAGGTGACGTCAGCAAGATGCCAGCCAGTGTCAATGGCAAGGTGCTGAGCTCTTTCATGAAGAATGGAGCCCCGTTGTGCGGTGCTTACCAGACCAACACTTGCCAGAACCCCAAGGGCTCTTGCACAGGGCGACACTCTTGTGCAGTCATGAGGGCCTCGGGTCGGGTCTGCGGCGGAGGACATCCTGCCTGTGAATGTCATGATCGCAAGTTCATGCGGGTGGAAGATGCTTTGATAGGAGGCGTTAGCCCTGGCCCTGCTCAGGCCAAGCCTAGCAGCAAAAAGAAGGGGGAGCGACCCCCTGAGCCAGACACGCCCCCTCCTGCAGCTGCGGGGATACGGCGACTGCGATCTCCTTCGGCTTCACCACGCCGAGCTCCTGCTGAGAAGAAGGCCAAGGCGGCCCCTAAGCCGCGTCCAGCGGCCGATATCATCTCCAGCTCCAGTGAAGAGGAAGTCGAAGAGGAAGAGGAACTTCCTATCCCTGCGGTGCTGGATACCCGTGGGCCTGACAGCAAGTTCGACAGGCTNAGCTCCAGTGAAGAGGAAGTCGAAGAGGAAGAGGAACTTCCTATCCCTGCGGTGCTGGATACCCGTGGGCCTGACAGCAAGTTCGACAGGCTGGCGACTGTCCAGGGTAAGTCTGCTGAAGCACCCAGTTTGGTGTTCGAGAACCGTGCTGGCGGCAAACTGTGGCTGTCAGGTATCCCCGTTCGTTCCACAGTCGCACGCTTTCCGAGGGGGGTGACCNCGCGTGTATGTCTGAGGCCCCCTCATCCAGAGGTGGGGTGGTACTGACAGGGGCCCTGCTGAAACATTTCTGCATTGCCCACAGAGGTTCCCGCACGGCGGACTTTGAGGAGATCTTCCCCATTTTGCGGAACACCATGTACGCTGGAGAGTCAGCTTTGGTTCACTGTATTGCAGGACGCCACAGAGCCGGTTTGGCAGCCTGTGTTATGAGAGCCGTGCTGGCCCAGGAGAGTTGGGATGTTGCAGTGCAGCATGTCAAGTCCTGTCGTAGATCCTTGGACATTCCCAACATCATCAATGAAGAGGGCATGTGGCCTTGGATTGACCAGGTGTTGAGGTCTACAACCCTGCGCCATCCTTGCCCGGCTCCGTGTGGCTACATAGCCACGTCCCGCTCCAAAGTGCATCTCGAGCTTCACAATGGCCAAACCCTATGCTCTTACAAGCAGGCCCAGGAACATGCAGTTCGTTTGGTGTCTCCGATGAGGGCGACAGACATGTACGAGGCCATGGCATGGGACCGTTCTTTTTGTTCCAATTGTTTGGTGCGCGCAGCAGCGAGCTGGCATCCCCGTTGATACAATTCACAGNTAACTGGCTAAGAGCCGTACAGGGCCGATTTTGGTAGGCAGAATTTGTGCTTGCCCGTCAGGCCAACCATTCATGTCATCGGATCATAGCTCACCATGTAATTTGCGACGAGAAAAGGTGCGCCCACATCCTCGAGGGATGCGTGTTACAGCATACTCCTGTGGCTAGCTGTCAAGGGTGGTAACTAAGCATGGAGACACCATGCCGTTGTTAGTGCCACTGCATGACAGTCGGGGTCCTAGGAGAGGTGTCTGTAATTCTCCCCTGTCCTTTTCGGTGTCCCGAATGGCAGGCAGCCGCCATCATGCGAGAGGCATGTGTGGGCGTTGGGTAGCTGTGAGTGTTCAAGTCACACAAGGCGAGATACCTTNTTCGGTGTCCCGAATGGCAGGCAGCCGCCATCATGCGAGAGGCATGTGTGGGCGTTGGGTAGCTGTGAGTGTTCAAGTCACACAAGGCGAGATACCTTGAGTAAGATGACTAGTGTTCGTTTGGTTCCGGTGGAGAGTACCACCATTCAGGAAACGATGGAGACTTTGGGTCTTAATTTCTCCCTTGATGCTGTGGTCACCAAGGCCCTCCTTGCCACCAAGATCCAGAATCTCGAGGAGTTCCGCTTCTTGTTTNATGGAGACTTTGGGTCTTAATTTCTCCCTTGATGCTGTGGTCACCAAGGCCCTCCTTGCCACCAAGATCCAGAATCTCGAGGAGTTCCGCTTCTTGTTTGAAGATGAGACCAAGATCGATGCCTTCTTGGCCAAGATCCAGCTGGGTGAGGATAAGATGGTCCAGGGTGCTCGGTTGCGTCGGGCGTGGACGGCAGTGATGCTGTACTACAAGACCCAGGACCAGGATCGTTCCAAGGTCAGTTTGAGTGACCTTGACACTATGTTGGGGGATTCCGAATTGCGGGATGTCAAAACAAATTTTTGGATTCGATATCGTACCAGGTTTCCTCCTGAAATTCACCCAGCAGATGCTACGCTGTCCAGGGTCAGCCGTGAGTTGTCCAAGCGCATGTTGTGCGTGTTCAACCTGTGGAAGGTGCGTACCTTGCAGTACCAGTTGCACACCACCCAGAAGAAGCGCAAGCTGGCTGATGGGCTTTACACGGATGAGGCCGACGATGAGGATAAGGCCCCTCATGATTGGGAGACCTACATGGACAGGCTTCTCACTTTATTGCTGGCGTACGCCATGGCGGGAGTGACCCCCAGGGCTACTGTCCGAGATGCTGCTCAGGAGAAGTCGCTGGGTGCTGACTCGACGTGTTTTGTGGAGGTACCACTAGACACAGTCATGAGCTACTTCTACAGAGCCAAGAAGCAGTCCAGTCTGCTGCCCATGTCGCAGCGCCTTGCTTGGCTGGAATCCAAAGACCTGGAAGACCGGTCAGCATGGGTGGCAGCCTACCGTGAGTCGGNAGTCTGCTGCCCATGTCGCAGCGCCTTGCTTGGCTGGAATCCAAAGACCTGGAAGACCGGTCAGCATGGGTGGCAGCCTACCGTGAGTCGGCTAAGACGCTGGGCGAGGTCATCAAGGAGACCAGTATCTCTCGGGACGCCCACTGGGTACCGCAGCTCAGCAGTCCTGTGGCGCGCCAAGACACGGGCAAGTCTGCCCCAGCTCTTGCATCGTCACCCTCCAAACAATCCCAATTGGTCTTGGGCAAATCCATCGGCGGCAAGAAGGTAGCCAAGGTGATGCAGGACGGCACCAAGCTTTGTGCTGCTTTGGGGTCGTGTCCCCAGGGTCAGCACAAGTGCGGGGTTGTCGTCCGGGGTGACCGGGTGTGCGGCCTCCCCAGTCATAATGCGAGTCAGTGCAAGGCGAAGGTATCGTCTTGAGGGGGCCCAGCAGATGAGGCGGGTACATCTGTTGGGAAGCACATGCTACAACCCGCTAGTGATGAAGCTCCTCAANTGCAAGGCGAAGGTATCGTCTTGAGGGGGCCCAGCAGATGAGGCGGGTACATCTGTTGGGAAGCACATGCTACAACCCGCTAGTGATGAAGCTCCTCAACTACCTCGGATGGCTGACCTGTATGCTGGCCGCAATGTGCCCCTCTCCAAGGCCTTCATTTTCTGCGGCTGGGAGACCATTGCAGTTGACTGGCTTTTGGATGCTAGTCATGACCTGTCTGATCCACGCCGGCAGGCGTCGCTGCATGACCAACTCCAGTCGGTTTGTTTCATTGCGGCGGCCTTGGATTGCTCTACCAAAAGCCGGGCCAGAGAAATCCCGCGTGATTTTGGTGATGGTCGCCCCCCACCGAGACCGCTGCGTTCTGAACAGCACCCACTGGGTCTTCNGCTCTACCAAAAGCCGGGCCAGAGAAATCCCGCGTGATTTTGGTGATGGTCGCCCCCCACCGAGACCGCTGCGTTCTGAACAGCACCCACTGGGTCTTCCTGAGTTGGCCAGGACAGGAGCTCAGAAGGAGCGAGTGTCCAAGGACAACGCCGCAGCTCACTTTGTGCTTGAGGAGATCGACTTGGTGGTGGATAGGGGGGGAGCCTCAGTGCGTGAGAACCCCTTCAACAGCCTACACTGGTGGACCCCTCAAGAGCAAGCTATGTGGGCGTCAGGGCGTTGGTGGAACCAGCGCTACTCAGCGTGTTGCTTTGGGGGGGCACGTGCCAAGCTCCAACGGTTGAGGCACAACCTTCAGGAGATTCAGCAATGGCCGCGGGCTGACTGCAATCACTTCCATGACCCTCGAGAATGGGAGCCGTGGTTAGAAGATGGCAAGCGGGTCTACCCCTCGGCAGAGGAGTCCGAATACACGGCCGAGCTGTGTTTCGCCATTGCAGTGGCCGCATCTTGGTGGGCGGTGAGGACCGGGCATGCCAAGATGTATGTACCGAGATCACCTGCACCGTGTACCACTGGTCACCGTGAGCATTGGCTTGATTTGGATCCTCGGGCCTTGCGTGAATGGNATGTATGTACCGAGATCACCTGCACCGTGTACCACTGGTCACCGTGAGCATTGGCTTGATTTGGATCCTCGGGCCTTGCGTGAATGGGCCATGGCACCATTAGCTATATCCTTGGGGCTGCGTCCGCTTGACCCTCGAGAAGCTGCCAGGGTGCCCCAGCGAGCCTGTGTCCCCGATGTCCTTGTTGAAGGCAGCTTGCCTGTTGGGCACGGGAAAGTGGGCATGGGCAGCCACGCACATCGGCTGCAAACCACTAAGTGGCGCTCTCCTTGGCAAGTGGGAGTTGACTGCACCCCCCAGGACTGGTTGCCCCTGTATGTGCAGTACATCCGGGAAACCATGTGGGACGATCTGTCCGAGTTGGAGNGTGGGAGTTGACTGCACCCCCCAGGACTGGTTGCCCCTGTATGTGCAGTACATCCGGGAAACCATGTGGGACGATCTGTCCGAGTTGGAGGGATGTACCCTGGTCTGTGACTGCCCTTTGTCCCAGCTGTGTGAGGCCGACCTTCTGGCTGGACTTGTGTTTGATCGACTCAGTCCTGAACATTCGCCAGCAGCCCACCAAGTGGTTCCAACACAGGGGAGATTACCCCAGGCGTCTACCACCAGAGCGGTCCTGCTCTCCAGCATGGCTCAGGTGAGGGGGATGCCATTTGGCCCTTTCTATATCTTGCAGGAATCCTTGNTACCACCAGAGCGGTCCTGCTCTCCAGCATGGCTCAGGTGAGGGGGATGCCATTTGGCCCTTTCTATATCTTGCAGGAATCCTTGGCCCTGGCGTTTCGAAAACTTTTCCCAGGTGATTGGTTTGATGATTTTGCCATTCCGTTTGTCGAGGATTTGGTGAACCAGACCCCTCTAGACTTGTTCGTCCGATGGAGGTACCATCAAGGTTTGGACATGGAAGAGAGCTACAACCCAGTTTTGGCTACCCCACCTACACGTTAGAAGATGCGAACTTCTGAGGGACAACAGGTGGGAGCGATCAATCATCGGGCTGCGTTAGCCCCCCTGCTTCCGTTTCAGTTGACGCCAGACCAACATTTTTCCCAGGCGCTGGAGCTTAGCCACCAGCCGTTGCCTACAGAGAAGCTGCCAGTGTTGGATGATGACCTGCGTTTTGCAGCTTCTTTCACCAGCCTGCCAGGAGGTGACCTGACCAGGNACCAGCCGTTGCCTACAGAGAAGCTGCCAGTGTTGGATGATGACCTGCGTTTTGCAGCTTCTTTCACCAGCCTGCCAGGAGGTGACCTGACCAGGCTGCACAGAGCAGCAACCGGCATTTTGACCGAGCTGAAGCAGAGATGGGAGCGAGTGACCGCTCACCTGCGCAGCTGGCAGACCCCTGCCATCCGTACGGCTACGAGCCAGCGAGATGCTGGATTCACTGCTTTGATGATCCTGTTGGCCAATTGGGGAGATGTCACATTGCCAGCCGGTCTCTGCCTTGGCTTACCAGCCGTGGGCTACGCTCCACCCTATGGGATCTTTCCGGAGCAGGGTGCGTTTCATTTGACAAGGGATGATGTGTTGTCTGAATGGCGCAGCCACAATGCAGGCATCCTCCGGCCAGGGCCCGATGACCAGTTCCTCTTGGAGCAGAGTGTCAAGGACGTTGATAAGGGCTTTTGCTGCTACCCTCTGACTCAAAGGGAGTTGTTGGAGGCTGTTGGGGAGGAACCCTATCGGCTTATCCCAAGATGTGTGATTACCCAGGCATCTGGAAAGCAGCGAGTCATTGATGATGCCTACATTGGACTGCAGTCGGAGCGCTCCAGTGATGCCAACAAGCTCACCTTGTGCTCAGCTCTGCGGCCTGCGCAGNGCAGCGAGTCATTGATGATGCCTACATTGGACTGCAGTCGGAGCGCTCCAGTGATGCCAACAAGCTCACCTTGTGCTCAGCTCTGCGGCCTGCGCAGCATTTGCAGTACGCTTTTGCCTACGGGTGTTCGGAAGCTTGGGCAGGTGATGCTTGGGAATCAGGAGGTGAAGACTGGCCAGATGCTTACCGTTTTTGTCCTATGAACAGAGCGGAATCCCTCTGTTGTGTCGTTACATTTTTCCATCCGGAATGGCAAGAACCAGCCTTCATGCTCTACACAGGACTCCTGTTCGGGTTGCCTTTGGCTGTCACTTCGTTCAATCGGTATAGCCGACTCGTGGAAGCTTTGTGCCGGCGATTTTCCTTTTGCATGGCCAGCCTTTATTTTGATGATGCCCATGTCACAGACCGCAAGTCCTGTCGAGGGTCTGGACAACAGGCGATTCAACATCTCAACAAGCTTTGGGGCACTCCATTTTCAAAAGAAAAGTGTCAACGAATGCAGGCGAGCGGCACCTTCTTAGGCCTGGATCATGATTTTGCGCAAGTCCATACTGCAGGACTCATTCGCTTTTGGGCGCGTGACCGTATCCAGCAGAAGCTTGAGGGCTTGATGCAAACCGCTGAATCCAGTGAGCGCCTCACCCCAGGAGTGGCTGCCAAGATTTACGGCATTGCCAACTTCTTCGAGCAGGGCGTTTGGGGCCGCATTGGATGCGGAGGACTTGCAGCAATCAAGGATCGACAACAAGCGCGCTCGTCGGAGATGACCGATGAGTTGCGCCATTGCTTTTCCCTTCTCAAAGCTGTGATCCAGACACGACCCCAGCGTGAGCTGGAAATTTCACCATTTATGGGTCATCGTTTCCTGGCAGCATCTGATGCAGCCTTGGAGGTACCAAGGAGTGGCACTGGAGGATTCCTCCTAGTCTGGCACAATCAGGCTGAGCAGCTTCGTGAAGCTTTCGTGGCAGTGATTCCTCCCCTCGTGTATGATCTTTGGGAGCCAGGTGANAGGATTCCTCCTAGTCTGGCACAATCAGGCTGAGCAGCTTCGTGAAGCTTTCGTGGCAGTGATTCCTCCCCTCGTGTATGATCTTTGGGAGCCAGGTGATAAGAAGATTGCGCAGCTCGAGCTGCTTCAGGTCCTCTATGCTTTGTTTACCAGACCTGCCCATTTTCGAGGGCGCCGTGGCTTGTGGTTCATTGACAATACCGCAGCGTTGATGGCCCTCATTCGTGGCCGATCTGACAATCCGGATCTTGAATGGATGTCCAGGCTCATTCACCTGACGCTGTTTGGACTCAAGGCTTGGTTCTGGTGGGAATGGATCCCCAGCAAAGCTAATTGGGCTGACGAAATCAGCCGAGAAGGCCTTCAAGCCACATGGCACAGAAGCCATGGGTTTACTGAACACTTCGCTTTCTTCCCTTTTGACATCTGGNTATGGGCGAGGCCTCCGGTGGAGTTTCCCCGCCTGTAGGGGATCACATCTCTTGAGTAGATGATGATCTCTTGCGTGCTGGAGCACGAACGCGCTGGCGTGGGATAGATTCAGTCTGTACGGTATCCTGCGTGAACAGGATGCTGAGTCAGATAGGGAATCTGCCAGCGTAGCTGCACAGGAGAATACCTGTGCGGCTTACCAAAGCACTATCCTGCGTGGAGCAGGTTGAGACCAGCGACTTGAGAGGAAGANACCTGTGCGGCTTACCAAAGCACTATCCTGCGTGGAGCAGGTTGAGACCAGCGACTTGAGAGGAAGAGTAAAAGTGAAGCGCGTTTCAGTGTTGCTGATCAGTCGAGTAGCACGACATGTCAGTATACTTTGCATCTCATATCTAATGTATATATATAGTATGCAGGTATATATATATATATATCATATATATATAAATATCATATATATATATATCATACTCGCCTAAATTTTCACTGTTGGGGGGCAAAACGTGGTTGCTGTTTGATGATCTTGGAATTAGGATCATCAGGGTCTCGCTGAACATCACCAGGTACGAACACTTCAAAGGCTCTACTGTTGGAGAGCTCTGGAATGCAGTTAAAAGTGCCGCTACTGACATTGATCCCAAAGCCGGAGCCTCAATCTGTGGATACACTGCGAGACTTGCAGCGAATTTGAACACAGGAAAGGGTGAATCTCACTTCGTTCTAACTTACGAAAACTCGAAATGCACCGTTGGAGGGTCTAAGGTGAAAACGTACACTGCCGGGTGAAACAGTACTAATGTGGTAGACTGAAATTGTAAACTATCCAAAATAGTTATATACTTGGTAACATCTATCCCCAAATAGAAGGTTTATTATTATGATTTTATCAATAACAACAATAATAGTGACAATAGTAGCATATAGTAGCTATTATTATCATTTCTAATTTTATTATCACTTTTATCATTTTATCTCTATTGTTACTATCAATGATCTAGCAGCAGCATATCATTGGGTGACTGCAGGGATGTGTGTTGGCAATGGTTCATGGTTCTCCAAGGCAACAACTTTGTTCGACGCCATGCTCCCGCACTGATAGCAAGAGGACAAAGAGTCTCTTGAAAGATCCATCGTCCAAAAAAGGAGCGCTGGAAGAGCCGACAGCACAGAGAGAGAGAGAGAGAGAGAAGAAATATGGACCCATGTATATGTAAGTTTTCCAAAGGATACAGAACAACTGCACAAACTTATGCATTGAGTCAAGAATAATGAACCTTGACTTGCCATGTTTTTTTGTTTTTCAGAGATCTGAGTTCAGAGGACCGCAGGCCATGGGGCCCTCTGTCGCCAAGGTCATGACATTGACGCCACGGAAGCCCGGGGTCCGACTTTCGAAGAGCCTTGCAAGTGGGGATCCCCTGAGGGTCTGGGAAACATCACCAGCATATGTAAGTATGATTATATGTATACACATACATACATATACAACTCATATATAAATACATGTGATTAGATTAATTGTGATGATATTATATATGTATAGACATATAGAGACACGCTTATATGCATAGGTAGTATATGATATGGATTTGCATAGATGTGTACAAGCTATATGAGTATGCATATGCATGTATACATTTCCATACCTGGCTGCCTTGGGGACCCTTTGAAGGTTAAATGATGCAAACAATCCAAAATTATCATTGGCTATTTGCGTCTAAACACCAAAATGTCTCCCCATTTTTAATCCCACATCCTGAAAGGAGTGGCCTTGGGATATCTCCCATATCCATTTGATGGATATTGAACCCGCATACAAGATAATTCCATGTCGTTGGGTTTGGACTTTGCTGCCATTGTGCGTTCAAAATTTGCTGTTGCACTGAGTCCCTTGTACAGCACCTTCCCCTGGGAAGAGAAGGCGCCGAAGAAGCGTTGGCTTGTCCCAACTATGGATGACCAAGACAGTGCAAAGTGGTACACCCCAAAAGACAATTTACCAGAAAGGGGTGGTATCAATTATACCGAATTTATCCAACAAAAACTCGGATTTGATTGGGAAAGCCACCACTTGAAGCCAACGGAAATGGGCAGTTTTACATGGTTACCAAATCTTGAAGACCCGAAAGCCATGATGAAGCCAACAAGAACAATCATATTTAACCGCCTTCGGCGTGTTCCGCCGGCCACCGTGGAAAGAGCTATCCTGCAAGCCGCAAATTGCGCTTGCACAGGCCGAGCAAGAACATGGCTTTTGTGTAAAACATTGTTTTTGTGTATGACACAGTGTTGGTGTAAAACAGTGTTGTGTGTAGACCATGGCTTTTACACAAAACATGGTTCTTGTGTAAACCACCGTTTCAGTTTAAGCCAAAGCATGAATGTGTAAACCATAAACCAGGGTTTTGGAAAAGGCAATGTATAGGAAGGTTACGAACGTAAAAGGTGTTCTGCACAAAGGCCAGTGGATGGACAGGCCACCTATATGAAGTATTGGATATCAGAAACGACGGAGCAAGCCGACAAGCTGATGCCAAGGACAGCCAAAAAAAGCGAAAAGACACCATGGAAATAACAGCAACATATTCAAAACCAAGCGCGTGTTGCGCAAGGCGTGGGCAGAGTTGAGCACAGCACCTCATGACGAAAGATGAAGACAAAGAGCATGAAGAGGACGGTGACGATGAAGACGAAGAAGAGCTATACTAAGGGGGGGAGAAGGGGGGGAGGGGGGGTGTGGGTTCAAGTTAGACGAGGCAAAAATCTGCGCCAAGGGGGAAAGTTTAGACAAGACAAAAGACAAGACAGACAGTACAACTACGAACAAGCAAGATCCACAAGACACGCCGGCAGGCCGGCGGATTATCACATGTGTAAAAATATATATATATATATATAGATATGTATATTTACATATTAATATGTATACAATTGGAATAAGATTAAATGGACATTTCACTAGCCATCCATCCAGTCAATGGTCCCAGAAGCTGGTGGGGTCTTTTGAAAGCCAGCACCTGGCCTCTGGAGGTGGATGACTTCAACAAACCAGCGTCCTGTACCCACAAGGCTGCTGGGCTTAGAGGTTTAGTCAGTTGGAGGCAAGTGTCAAAACAGATGTTTTGTCAAAAGGATCAAAGCAATGGATCTAGGATGATGCAACTTGGTGGAAAAACAAGATCCTAGGATGTTTTGCGATATTGAATCCTGCTTCCGACCAGCCATTTGCCCAACAATCTGGCAGAACTGGAAACATCAGTGCTTGAAGTACAAGCTGGGCTCGCAATGCGCCACGCTTCAGATGGACGCAGGCCGCTGCTTGTTGAAACACATCTCCAGTTGGGGATGGCTTGATACTGAGTTGATACTGGATCAACCCCCATGAAATCCCCCTCTGCTCACATGAACGTAGCTGGGATTCAAATCTATGTTTATCATGTTCATCCCTGATTCATCCCTCCCAAAAATGGTGTTTCAATGTATTTCATGCGTTTTGATCCATCCCCATTCCTGTGTTGTTTCGTTGTAACCCCCCTGGGGTGGCCCTGCAGGTGATGGTGAAAATGGCCTCAATCCAGCGATGCTGGACGCATTTCAGGCCTGAAGCCTAGGGATGTTCTGGGAGGCTTGTGTGTAGATACATATATATATATATATACATACACATATATATATATATATATATCTACACGCATATACACATATCCATCTCTCTCTCTCTCTCTGTTTAGTTCTCTAGATATGCATATGTATATATATATATATCTATATTTAATGTATGCATGCATGCATGCATGCAATGTAATGTAATGTAATGTAATCTAATCCAATCTAATCTAATGTAATGTAATGTAATGTAATGTAATGTTATGTATGTATGTATGTAGGTACGTACGTACGTACATATGTAATCGTATGTATGTATGTATGTACGTATGTAATGTAATGTAATGTATTGTATTGTATTGTGTTGTATTGTATTGTATTGTCATGTCATGTCATGTCATGTCATGCAATGTAAGGCAACGTAATGTAATGTAATGTAATGTAATGCAATGTAATGCAATGTAATGTAATGCATGTATGTATGTAATAATGTAATGCAATGTAATCTAATGCAATGCAATGCAATGCAATGCAATGTAATGTAATGTAATGTAAAGTAAAGTAATGTAATGTAATGTAATGTATGAAATGTATGCAATGTATGTAATGTATGTATGTGTGTAACGTATGTATTGTATTGTATTGTACTGTATTGTATGTGTATTGTATATGTGTATTGTTTATGTGTATTGTATATGTGTATTGTATATGTGTATTGAGTATGTGTATTGAGTATGTGTATTGAATATGTTTATTGAGTATGTGTATTGAGTATGTGTATTGAGTATGTGTATTGAATATGTGTATTGAATAGGTGTATTGAATAAGTGTATTGAATAAGTGTATTGAATAAGTGTACTGAACAAGTGTATTGAATAAGTGTATTGTATGTGTATTGTATGTGTATTGTATGTGTATGTAATGTAACGTAACGTAATGTAATGTAATGTAACTAGTGTATGTATCTACTGTATATAGGCTTCTCCAACAGCTTGGAACCACGGACAGCAATCATATGATAACACAGAGCAAACTCATGTTGACGTCCCATCATGTACTGGGGTCGGGGCGAGGACAATCACTTCGATCAACGGATGACATGATGAGCAATTGATGATGTACACATTTTTGAGACAACTTTCCGTCACGAATAACGCATGATTTTCACAGCACGTCACGGTAAGCATATTGATATTTCCAAGAGGTGGGACGGTGGGACCACGCTATACATAGATACAATGCTGCAATCTTGGCATTGACGTGCAACATCTCTGAACGTGCGATTTTGGGTCAGATCTTTATTGAGCCATTGGAGAGGTAACCCCCCACCGGTTGGTTTACTAGGGGCTCTCCCAGTGAACAGTCGAACTTGTGGGAAAGATGTTTATGGTAAGTGGCATAGTTGGGTGTGCATCCCAGTTGGTGAGTGGTTTGTGACAGTATGTATATATAAGAACTGTTGACATTCATAAACTGCTGTTGTATAACTGCTCCGTACCTGTCATGGAATATCAACAGTTATATATGTATAAATACTGGAGTATTAATAGAACTGTTGATATTCCATATATATATATATACATACAGTATATATATATATACATACATATGACTGGCTTATACTAGGGTTGTGAACCGCTTGCGATGCTTGAGATGCACCTCTCAAGTACCCCCGGCCCAAACTGAGGATGCCATCACGGACCTTCAGGTGGGGGGGATGAACAGAAGGGGCTTCCATGGGGGTTCCAGGTCAGGCGATTGGTACGTGGGGATGGCAGCCATGTTGACCTGTCTAAAGATTGGATGGTTCAGCCGGGATCAAGAGATTCTAGATGGTTGGACCATGACCAAATAAATAGATAAATAAATACATAGATAACTATTTAAAAACATACATAAATACATAGAACAATGGGAAAAAACATATACGCATGTAATTCCGAGTATTGACCGGCTGTGATTTGCTTCGCCAGCGCTGTTGCTGGTTCAGGACAGGAGTGAGGTTCGAGTGGTCATTCTAAAGCCTGGTACTCAGACACCTTTCAGATGCGATCAGCTCCATGTTTTTTCCAAGGAAATCAGCTGCGATCTAGTTGATCAGCTGCACTGTGGATCAAAAAGGTCCATTTTTTGAGGCGAAACCTCGAGGTATGCAGCCCTATGACCGAAGAATCCTCATGGAACTTTTTCTGATTTACCCAGATGAAATCTGTTGGGGATTTCCACCTCCCATGTTTCCAGTCCATGGAGGGGCTGCAGGAAGTTCCGAGGCATCGCTTCCCCCTCCCAGGTCCACTGGGAAGTTCTTCTCCAATGGCTTTGATCCTAAGCACCTCCTTGCTGAGTCCAGCATGTCCGATGAGGCCGGCGAACGAAAGTTGACAACTTTAAGCCACCCCAGAACGGACAAGACATGGTCAATGACACGGTATTTTCTTGAGTTTCTCGAGACTAACGCGATGTTCACATGGAATCCCTTTTGAAATATGTTATATATACATATACATGTATCTATGGAGTTCTTGGCAGTTCCAGGCTAGTTTTCGGAGGATGATTTCCATGAAGCATTTTGAGCGGAGTTTGCAGAGGACATCCTCGCATTTCAGATCCAATACGCAGCAGACTCAGAGAACTCTGAAAAATCATCAAGCCGCCTGATGGAGCTCTGCTGGCGTCTTTTCTGCTTCAGATACAGCACAGGGACCCAAACATCCTCGCGGATGGTCGCATTTGTAATGCATTCATCACAGACGACCATCCCCCAGAGGTATTCGAGGCACCATCTACTGACCACAAATGTTCAGGTCTTGTGTGGCTATGGATCAAAACCCTGTTGCACAGGTGAACATCAAAATAGCCGGTAAATTTCGTGTTAAATAGATTTTGATACATCCCCATACCCCAATTATAACTAATGAAGCCCCATTTTTCACGGTTGAATCACATATATTGTGGATATTCCCAGTGTGGTGATATAGGTAACTTGACCCATGTCATCCCATGACTACTTGAGGCCAAGATCCTTTACTTTTTGCAGAGGCTCGCAAGCCTGGCAATGGCAATTTTCATAGGGAACATGATGATTAGCCAGTGGATTTGGCGCAAGCTGTTTTTTTGGGCCAACCGTTCAAACCCATTTCTTGTTTTTTCGATCCTCATCATAGTGCAGACGGATCGTCGCAGCTTTGTAGGCTCGCAAGCATGGTCAGTCATACAAAATCAAAACGAGCAGATTGGAGATTCGGATAATCTTTCTTTTTTCCATGCTTAGGTAAGTTGGCAAAAACAACTGCAACAACGGTCGGGTTTATGGTAACTATATTGAACTAGTTGCTGGGGATTTCTTTACGCAAGAATGTTCTCATCTTCAGAACATGCTTGATCCAGTCCCATGAGCTCACAAGTGGCTAGCACATTGACCAGCTACCTCGCCTTGGCTTGGGTCTTCGTTGCAAATGATTTTGGGAAGGCATTTCATGCGGTAAAGCGAATAAACCATCCCCAACATCACCATATTTTCGGGTGGGATTCCAACCATCCCCAAGTTTGGTAGGTTTATGGCAGCACAGGCTTTCCCACATCATAGGTTCTCCAGGCAACTCTCGGCCGGAGTCGGCCTCCCGTACTCTTCCGTTCTTTGCCAAGCCACCAAGCCGGTCGATGGACGCGGACCATGGGTGGCCAAGCCAGCAAAGTACCTGGTGGCGCTTTTATGGCGATCCGAGAGAGGAACCCGGATGGCTATTGTTTTGATGTGAATCAACCCATGACCTTCAAGGACATCTACTACAAAGCGCCTCGGATCATCAGATGAAGTATGTGGCATCTTTATCAAGGACATCTCCTACAAAGATGATCTTGGATCGTTTATTCTTGTTGGATTCAGTTGAAGGCGGTAAATATAGAATCGAAACCGCTACCAAGCCGCTTGCAGCATTTTCTCTCGGAGCGAACATTATTTGAACACTGTGCTACACTGATTGCGGATGGCACACCACAAAAAGGGATTGAAATCCAAGAAAAGGGTGCACTGTGACTGTGGATAGTTCCGGATTTCCAAACGAACGTTGGATAAACACCTGAAGCTTCGGGCTCATGATTTCCAAGGCTCCAGCAGATCAGTTTTTCAGAACTCCAATTTCTGTTTCTCGTTTTTGGACAGCTGTTGATCTATGCTCATGACATGTCTCAACTGAGAACAAGAACCGGGACCCTGGTGAAAGAGAGTTCTTGGTGGACGATCAACAGATTGATCGCGAGAAGCTGGGAGAAACTTTGCCCTACGTGGGGCAGAAACTGGAGTGGGATAGTGAAGCCAAAGAGTTGGAGGCTCAGGCACCGAACACGGAAGACGGGTTTGTGCCAAAATGGGGCCCCAAAATCCATTGGTTGGAACTTAGAAACTTACAGCTGCAATTTTAAAGGTATACCATAGACGCAGTAAACCACCATTTTTGGACAAACCGATGTGCTCCAGTTTTTTGGAACGGCACGTTCGCCAAGATCTGCAGAATCTCTGAGGTACAAGCCATTGAAGGGCATGCAGTGGGGAACAATTGTGAAAGGCTACGAAGTTGGCAAGTATGTCTATGACAGTTGCTTGTTTGCAGGTCAGCTGTCATCGCAAAAATTTGCTAGATGCTTGCTTAAATCAAATTTGAGTGAACTTGCGCGTTTTGAGTGGAATCAGCTGAGAATCAGAGAAGAAGTTCCTGCCCAAGTACAAAGATGGCAAGAGAGTTCTCGTCCCGTGCTCAGATTCACCCTGTCAATCTTCAGGGTTGCTCCAACCCATTATAGGCTTATAGGTAGTAAATTCATGTAAATTATAGCCACTTTCACAGGGAACACGGTTAATTACCTGCATTTTCTAGCCATTTTCCCCATGGCATCTGGGGCAGGGATCAACCCTGATCTCCAAGGTGGAGGAGACAGCCGAAGTGATGAAAGAGCCTTTTATTTTCAAGTTTCCTCAGTGGCAGCTGGTCTGAATAGCCATGGAATCCCCTGATGAATCCCAAAATAGCTGGGATTGATGGGTGTTTCTCCCCCCCAAACATATGGTATTTCGCAGGTTTTCATCCCCATCTGTTGAATGTGGCCAAGTCTGCTTCAGGTGCTGAAATCCAAGCAGCTTGATGTGCAACTCAGGTGGTTTCCGCTGAAACGCCAGAAATCCATCCTGGTGTGGGAGGACTGGAAAAGGGTGGCGTGTTCTGACTTGCTTCTTATCTGCAATTTCTGAAAGATGGATACTTGAGCACAGGAGCAAACAGCATGACTGAGAAGGTTCAAAGTTTGCTAACCAAAAAATGGAATATGATGGAGTCATGTACGAAAAGTCCTCGAGGAGACAGATGGATGTCCAAAGGGACAGGTCAGGATTGTGTACTCTGCGGGCAAGTCCAGCCAAAATGGCATGAGTTGCTTGGCCGTAGTTTGGAAGGGCTCTGAGGAGCCTAGAAAAAACCTGGAACCTAGGAATTTGTGGATTCTATATAAGTTAAACACTTATATAGTTAAATGATTAGAGTGACTAGTAATATACCACACATTTTTTGAAACCATTTGAATAGCAACTCCGCAGCCGTGGCCATGGCCATGGGCCGAGGCAATGGCCCAGAAGATGAATCTGGCGCAGCTGCGTGCGGGGCTTAGGTTGCAGATACAACTAGTTGTCGTGGTTTCAAATTAAGCTTAGCTGATTTTCCATATTTTTTCATGATGATCAGTGGGTTTACTGATTGAATCCGATTGATGAGATTTTGATAAATTGTTAATAATGTGGTACACCCAATAATAACCCATTCCGTCAACCAACCATGACTGGGGGTCATTTAACATCATCCTAAATATATACCTGAGATGCTTTCGGTCAAACTGGCCTTGGATGACTTGGAGTGTTCTGAGGCCGGTTCACACCTATCATGCCATCAAAAGATCCTTGGCTGAACCAAACGTCCATTGGCATATTATATTGAGCAAAATGATGGATTTTGTGATTTAAAAGTTCCTGCTGCTGCGGAAGAAATAGTATTGAGATGTATATTTTCGTCAAGACATGTCAAGCCTCCGGATTTCAGCACAGAAGATGCATAGCTGGCTGCCAGCATTCGCCAACACCCTGCCTTGGAACCTTTTTCTGTTGTCATTTTCTGTGCCTTGCCAGACACCAAGCTGGCAAATGACAAGAGATACCTCCAGGCGCTCTGATGGAACATGTCGAGGACACATCAGGACAGCCTTATATCATCCTATACAGTACTTAGATGACAAAAAAACCATGGTTATCCTCCAATTTTTTTCTTGAACCAATCCAACCATGGGTGCCTTCCAGGCGGCCAAAAAAGCTCTCTGTGAAGTGCCGCCAGTTCGATTGCAGTGCACTGGGGGTAAGAATCCCAAGTGCACCTCGGCGAAATGGATTCAAAATGAACATAGATGTGGAGGTTAAGTTGGGAAGGCTTGGGACTCTGAAAGGTTCTTTTCCCCCTGAAGTTCGTATGAGGTGACCCTTAGAAGGGAAGGGATACAGTAGAATTGATTCCAAAAGAATTAGGAACTCACCCAAAACACATCGTTTTTTGATAATCATACCATATAACAATATATTAATTATTTACTATTTATGTGATGTATACTGGATATGGGCATGTGAAAAAACTCTTGCTTCGTATCGCAGCTCACTCGGAGGTATAGACGCAGACTGGACGCCACCGGTGTGGAGCTAAGGGGCACGGGACACACATTTATCTTGGGGTAAGTAGACTTGGGGACTCCAAAATCATCATGGATGGTCATGGATCATAGTGTTTCTTTTTTCTCGGCGATTCACTTTCAATACTCAAAAACACTCAAAATCTGATTTTTTGGTCAGTTTCATTTTTGTTTTGCGCATGTTTCCCACACCCTTGGCACGCCGCTCAGCCGCCACCGAAGCCAAAGTTCCCGCGGATTTGCGGCTTTCTGAATCCAACGCCAAAGGTGCCGCAGAGGCAACTCGGCAGCAGAAAAGTTCATGATGGATGGGATGATGATGAGGATGCAGTATTATATGTGTATATATACATATGGCAATTATTTGAGGTATGTGAGATATTGGGGATGATATATTGATATATATAGATATAGATTGTAGGTGTATGATACACATATACATGATAACTCCTGATATATCATCGTTATTACAACATCATATTTTAATGAATATATTATAACTTTTCTACTCTTCAATTTTCACAGATCCATTTTCTATGAACAAAACAAGACACCGCCACCCTCCCGTTCTCACCACGAGGCCCCCCGTGCTGACTTGGCAGATCGCCCGAGAAGGTGTGGGTGGCGTGTGCCAAGAAGATCCACCAGAGCCTGGCGCATCGGTGGATGAGGACCTTGGTTTTTTGGGGATATAAGTTGATATAAGGCTAAAAAAGTGGGATTCTGTTGGGAACAAACTATACTTGGGGATGTGAAAATTGAGATATATCCAACGAGAATGGGAGTACCATGAGAATTTGCAGGATTAAAGAAGACCATCAATGTATCATCATGTACCCTTCAAGTAATGTGACGACCTTGCCGCGAGTTTGGGGACGAACTCTTTATTTATGATTCACAGTTTTTTGGTCGACTAACATACCTATGAAAATCACAATATTTTGGAAATTGGCAATTCTCAATGTGTATGTTAGTTTCCTGAGTTTACTGGAGGGTCAATGATAATGATTTCAGTGAATTTTGGAACCTCCCCCCTCTACCATCACGCCCGCAGCTCGTAATCTTCATCTCCTGAGCGGCGGTCAGGATCCTGACGAAGAACGTGCTGGCTGAACGGCAGCCGAGGCCGAATCAGTAGCTGGTAGTGGCTGAAAATGCGAGATTTACTACCAATATATTAGGCAATTTTTTGGAGGGAAAATGATGAAAATGGTTCACCAGGGGATGGACTGGGGGTTGCCATAATTTTCAGGTACCAAAACCAGCAATTCTCCAAGTGTGGCGTGCTGTTGAGCTGCTGGAAAGTTATGTAGAGTTGTCACTTTCCTCGTTGAACTACGAGGATGATACCTTCACTCAGTGAATGGTGAAGAAGCGGACTGTAACCCCTGACAACTGTGACGGCAACTATCCGCAGTTGCAAGCAAATTGGACATATCCGACATACCATGTATAGATCATTTCCTGGGGGTTCCTCTGTGTGTTCCGTATCGCTAGGCCAGGGTACCCCAAACTTCAGCAATCATCCCATGTTTTCGCACTGGATTACTGTGCCAAGGTCAAACAGGGCTTCATCGGGCCTGCGAGCCGCGCATGCGGGAAAAAAGCACCGTGGAATGGTCATGGAATGGATCGATTTTTCTGGATGGCGATACATTTGTTGCCGAAAGCTGAACCACTGCGGAGGCTACCACAGTTGACCGTGGCTTTGCTTCAGGGCACCGCCATGGGGGTCGCTTGGCATGATAGCATACCCCCAATGGGGGACCCACAAATCAACAGACAGATCCAAGGCATGGGATATAATTGAATATATTTGGATATAAACATCAACCATGGAGATTTCATGATGAAAGATAGATCCACTGGTAAGATAGACTTTCGTTTGGGGGGTATTGAATATGATCCGGGAGTGGCTTACAAAACCACCCACTTCGGCAGTTCTTGCGAACATGTCTCGAGGCGTCATATCACTTTGCTGTCTTGGGTCTGGGTGAAAACTAAGCATCTCAACACTTGCTTGCACTCACATACTGTATCCATTCTGGCAACATATTTGGGATACAGGTTCCAAAGGAAAGCGGCCCCCACATCAAATCAGTGGATTCGCTAGGCTGAATCTGAGAAATGACTGCTATTCAAAGTTGGGTCGTTTTGCAAATGACCAGCGATTTCAGCCACTGGTTCTCCAAGGCAGGCATCGGTTTAGTGTGTGCCTGCGACTATGTCATCTCTGCGAAGGGTGCACCCTCTGTGAGTTTTGGGTGGGTGGATTACGAGAGATCCTGGTATGGCTTTGTCCAAAAGAGGGGATACCACCAAAACCCCAGAATTTTACTGTGGGAAGTGAGGATCAAACATGAGGTTTTTGGGCATATCCCAGGTACCAAGGTGGGTGATGACTGCGAGATTAGAATCCAATCATATACATATACATATGGTGGTTTCCATAAATGAAGATATTCGAGGATGGATTGTTTATAATGGAAAATCCTATAAAGATGGATCATTTAGGCTATTTAGTGGTATCCCCATTTTGGGAAACATCTATGTATGTACATATGGTGATATTCTCCAGTCACAGAGTCACAGATGGTTTGTTTGACACTAACGATTACTGGGATGCACCTCCAAATTTCATTACCTGCTTGATCAACCCATTGTTGCTGGTTCAACCTCCACATTTTTATTTTCCCAAAAATTGTTGGTGAATAAAACAATTCTGCAAACATCCCAACTTAAACCCAACTTAAACGGTGGTTCACCCACAATTTTTGATGGTTGAAATCCCAGTGTTTCATGGTTCAATCATGTTAAAACCACAATTTTTGCTGGGAAAATGCCAATTTTTTCAGCTAAGTCCTTGCCCTTTCGCCATCCAACAAGTCAGGTGCTTTCTTCACGATGAGTGAGGCAAAGCTCGGAGCCGTTCCTTGGCAATGATGGAGTCACGGCGCGCTTGAGAGCTGGTGACATGTGGACAAGATGAATAATATAATATAACATATAATACAAAAAAAGATACATACGATATATATATATATATATGTATATATAAATATCATGTACCCATTTGTAAATGTAACATGTATACGTGGTTGTATGTGTGTAGATATATGTATAATTGCATATTGCATAATATATATATATATATACACATACACACATTCACAGCTGGGTCATTCTGGAATCCACTTCACCCATATCTTCATTTGTCGAAGTTCCGATCCTCGGATTCCGTGGCAGATGCCATGAGCTCCTGGGAAATGCCAGGTTCCATCTGCAGCTTTGCCTTACATCACCAGGCAAGCCTTTCAACACCGGGAACAGAATGTCGCTGACAGAACACCTGTTGGAAACTGCACATAGCTGTGGCGAACAGTCTATAGCTAATTTGCCTTAAAAATTGTAATTTCCCATGGAAAACTGTTAGACTACCTAGAGGGTACTTGGTATTCAGATATGAATTCCTGCTGCCCTGGAAGTAGGACTACCTTTTCTTAGATTCTAAGATGTTTATCATTGGGGAATCTTTAAACATACATACTCTAAACAATGTTATTTTTGCACATAGCACTTTGTCATCATTCTCTTTCATTGCCAAAAGAAACCAGGATCAGGATGATATATATATATTTCACATATATATATATATATATACACATAAACAATACATATGGATTTCCACACCGATCCATCAGTTTTAGGAACATTTTTGCTTTGCAAAGTCACTTTTCTCGCACCTTTGTATGTCCGAAAGATGCCCTTTCGGCAGGCGGTGCACCTTCATCAAGAACGTGTCTGCGGCTCAAGGGGAGAAACCCACATGTTCCAGTGGAAAATGATGGATTTCCACTTTGATGGTGGTTGCTCCAAGTTGTTTCAAGTAGAGTGAAGCACGAACCAAGGTCACATAGACTGAACCGAGGGTAAGTTTAGTGCAGGAAAAGCACTGGAATTGTGTGTTATTTCTTGCACGCTTGGCGGCATCAAAGAATCATCCAGTTGTCAAAGTGATCCGTATTTTACCGGCTTGAAGGGAGCATCTGTAGGAAAACCATGGAGCTAGATGTTTTGGAGCTGTTTCTCATCTGGGGTTATTTTCCTGCTGCATGCTCTGATGACACCAAGAATTGGTTTAAGAGAACACGTACAGGAGAACCCCTGCTCTCCAGTAGATTTTCCCTCAAACCAATCCATTGAATGTTTCAGAATTTTCTCACCAATGGCGCGGCCAGGTATCAGTTGGTGCTGGCGGGTGCAAGACTCACGGCGGAGGTGGCTGAGGAGCTGGTTGGCATCACAACTTCCATATCTGTGGTCATGGATGCAGCACGATGCAGCGAAGGAGTACGGTTTCGTGGACAAGGTGGTTGATGACGTCAAAGACCTTGAGGCATTCTGAGCGCCACTTCAACCTCAGTCGAGAAGAGAGCCAGGAATGAGGGTGGCATTTGATTTCTATATTGGAAAGCCACATATTTGGCCCCTTCAAGTTTATGTGTGCATCTATCTACATCTACATACATCTATACAGTCTATCCATATCTACATCTAAGCATGCATGTATATCTAAATATATATATATATATACATATGTATATACACATACAAATATATCTATATCTAGATCTTATCTATATAAATTATCTATGTATATATCTCAATATCTAGAATTATATCCACCTATATATATATATATAGATATTGACTTAGATATAGATACACACCACAACTTGTTCTTTTTGCCGTTCGCCAGGCTGAGTGCCAAGCGGTGTGTGATCGCATGACGCTGTGCGCGCCTGGTGCCGTGGCCGCCACCAAAGAAGTGGTCATGAACACGGTGCCGCACTTGTCGGATTTCGTCGATGGGGACGACCTGGGGTCAACTGCTCCAGGTGGAAAACCTATGGGGAAACCAAAAAATGATCCACAAATGGTGGCTTTAGACCTACATCTACGTAAAAAATTACCAGAGGGTAAACATCAAACATGGAGATTTAGCCATTTTAAGTGGGAGTAGCCAATGACAACAAGGATTTGACCATCATAACGCGGGGATTAATCTGTCTGAAAAAGCAGATTCAACCATCAAAAATGTAAAGTTTCACTGTTCTAATTGTCAATCTCCTCAATTGTCACTGCCTGGTTGTCACTGTCCTCAATTGTCTCTTCCCAATTGTGTGATCACTCGCGCTGTATTGTTTTCTCTCTCTGGCTCTATTGTCCGAAGGCTCAAGGCCTTGATCCAAGGCATTGTACACGAACACTATTGTATGTGCATTGTGCACATGGTACACCATCATTGTATTTAACACCGTCCCTTGGTTCCATTGTCGTTGCAATTGAACCATCATACAACTGAACTATTGTTTCGCCTCATTGTTCAACAGAAACGACATTAGGTAGCAAATTGTTTTTTTCAGGCCGATTGTTCAGAATCTCAATCATTTGTACATTTAAACGGATTCTGAACTTTGTCAGTGAAGGTCTGTACAGTGAATTGTCTTCCCTCATTGTCATCTGCATCACTGCGGATCTCGTAGTGCACGTAGATTGTCATCCAATCTCTCTTGTCTGATCCANTCTGTACAGTGAATTGTCTTCCCTCATTGTCATCTGCATCACTGCGGATCTCGTAGTGCACGTAGATTGTCATCCAATCTCTCTTGTCTGATCCATCTTCCATCTTGTGCAGTTGATGACTATTGTCGTCTCATGGGGCTATCCTTTTTTAGTCCCCTTCTTTTGTCTCCTCTTGTCCTCTGTGCGGAGGCGCTTGGTGCCCTGTGTGGCTGCCTCGGTCATCTCCTTGTTCAGATCCATTGTCTTCTCCTGGATATAGTTTGTAGTGATCTTCGTGCCCCTTTTGTTGACGGCACGGGATCGAGACGAAGAAGGTGTCAATCTGATTTGCAGCCTTGTACTGCTGCAATTTCAATTGCACACTTTCAGGCAATTGTGCGGCTGCTGTCAGCCAACTCAATAATTGTCTCTACGTGCATTGTGTGGCCGTAGAACCAAATCCATCCATTGGACCACTTGTAGTTCTGAAACTTCATGGCCGCATTGTACTTCATGTGCAAGATGCGGATATTGTTCGTCTCTTGTTCCACCAGCTTGTAGTTGAATGGCGAGTGGCGAGTGGATCTGGAGGACTTGTACTGAGTATCCACGCTGGAAGATGGATGCCTTCTTCACTGCCATGTTGTGGCATAGATTGTGGTGGTCGAAGCANTGGCGAGTGGATCTGGAGGACTTGTACTGAGTATCCACGCTGGAAGATGGATGCCTTCTTCACTGCCATGTTGTGGCATAGATTGTGGTGGTCGAAGCAAATTGCCATTACCACGGTCTCATTGTCGCCCATTGTGTGGCCCACCGATTGGTGGTAGGCAAGCCATTGTACCGCTTCTTCTGTTGTTGGGAGGAAAATCATTTGTTCCCAACCTCCAGGCTTCCTGAAACTGCNTGGGAGGACATTGATCTTCCCCTCATTGTCCAGAAGGCTCTTGTACTCTGGCATTGTCATGGCACAGAACCAGTAGGTCTTGTCATTGTTCAATACCTCACTCCATGGCATGCTTTCCATTGTCTTCGGCATCAGGATTGTGCTTTCCACCTTGTCCTCATTGTGGAGGATGTGGCGGCAATCCCATAGTGAGATTGTCGACCCTGTCGGCAACTTCTTCAAATTCGCGTAGTCAGGGATTGTCATCGCAATCTCTGCCATTGTTCCACGGGCGATCTTGTAGAAGACCTTGTCCACCGCGTTGTCAGATTCGCTAGTGAGCGAAAGTGGCTGCGGTCATTGTCACACTTCAAACATTGTCGGCAAAATGCCGGCATCCACATGCATTGNGATTCGCTAGTGAGCGAAAGTGGCTGCGGTCATTGTCACACTTCAAACATTGTCGGCAAAATGCCGGCATCCACATGCATTGTGTCATTCAAACGCAAAAGGTTCAAACACATTGGTTTCTGATTGTCTCATCCAGAAATTGTTTGATCAAACTCACATGCAGCAAAAGTTCAAATTCACATTGTTCCTCCCAAATCCAGCGTACTTCAGATTCGAAAGGCCAAATTGTACAAATCATGCAAAAAAAGACTTGTAATAGAGCTCCGTCAGAAAGACTATGAAGATATTGTCTTAGACATAGTATCCCCAGTAAAATATAGTGTACCATGGCTCGAGTGCGCG
>BGPT01001387.1:101615-160859 GCA_003297045.1 Symbiodinium sp. clade C Y103
GCTGGAGGCTGCTGCTACTGCTGGTGCTGCTGTTGCTTGTGCCAGAAACCTCTCTTCCCTTACGCGCTCCCCCTTGCGTCGGCCGGGGTCGGCGGATTTTTCGTCCCCCCCATCCCCCCCCTTTTAGCCCAGTTTTTACCCCCCTCCCACCCCGCCCCTAGGCATTTCGCACATGGGGCGGTGGCTCGACACCCTGGGCCTTGCAAGCAGCAGCGGCCGCAGATGCCTTGGTCGTTGCATCTCGGCCATGTTGGTATCGAAAGGAACAAGGTGAGAGCTCAATCGGTTGAAATCGGTTGAAATCGGTTGATATTGATCTTTCATAATCTTTCAGTCCTTCTAGTGGATATGGTTGTCGGAAAATGTCGGAAACACATCCCATTGTCAGCTTGATCCTCTTGCAAGAGCTCCAGGGGCATCTCAGATGGTAGCAAGATACAGCTTCTCCCAAGGCTGGTCTCGATATGAAGCGAGATCCGAAGTACTATGTCGGACAGGAGAACTGCAACAACATGGATCAGAGCAAGTGGTGGCGCAGTGAGGCCGACCACATTCTGAAGGTCGTGCGACAAAACAAGGATAACCCAAGGATCCTGTGGTGGATAGTGACTGGACAGCAGAGAAAGGGTGAAGTCGCATGAGTCAATGAGATGACACGAAAACAGATGTGACCAGCGGCCTGGGAGAATTCTTGCTTCCAAAGGTAGGGAACGAGCTGGAGACTCCACACCCACCAGATCAACAAGATTGTGTATGGCGTAGAGTCAACTGGCCGCTGAGCTGCTGAAACAGAGGGTACGGTCCGAAATTTCAAAAGATCGTTTGAGCTCTTGAGGGCATGGGGTTGATGTTAACGTATCCCATGAAAACAGCATACTCACCACACGATCCCAAAGCAGACATCACTGTGCCCAGTACAACTTGGCAGAATCAGCTGCGAGCTGACATGCACTCCAAGGATGGCGAACAAGCTGAAAGAAATCGATAAGAAGCACCCTGTTGGCATAGCCATTGCCGGCTGCGACCCGTACCTTGCCCTTTACCATTGCATTTCGACAAGTGCGCTCAAGTGACGATTGTATGTGGCGCAGTGGACGTGTGTCACTTGTTCTCACTTGTCCCAAGAGATTCAGGTTCAAGCTGTCGAGATTTGCAGCCATCTGCAAAGATGTAGACATCTTGGGCATGAATTTGTATGGTTCAGAGCTCAGAGCGGCCTCAAATTTCGATCAAATGTTGGGCCACTGATCACTGCATTTCTTCGATTTTCTTTCTATGGGGATTTCCGTAAACCAGGGTGCCCCAAAAATGGATGGTTTATAATGGAAAATCTGATCCTATGAAAATGGATGATTTGGGGGTCCCACAGTTTAGGAACCCCCCATGTATTTCTTCAGTGCTTGGATCAATTGGATGCAGGCAACGATCACTGGGGCATCAGCGCAGCCTTGCATCGAGCTGGATGGTGGAAAGCCTGGGCTTTGACCGAATGCGGAACTGCAGCACCGTGGCAGGTGCCAGAAACCTCGTGGCATGGCTTGATGGAACCAATGCACCTTGCCACATCTTGGTGCAATTTTCTTGGTTGATATGGTTAAATGTTGCTAAATAGGTACGGTCATGACATTTCTTCTGGGAGGGGCCTCGACATCATTCCCAGCTCTCAGGACTTCCACCCGCAAGGGGCAGTTCATCTTCAACGGCCTTCACAGATGCAAGATGGATGTGACTGGGTCCAAGATTTGCAGATTTAGATGTGGCAAATCCAGTTGTAAACAACTACCATGTAGGGATAGTGAGATTGAAGATGGTTCATTATTGGGTTTACTACATCTACTGGCATTGATGGCCCCAGACCTCAGTTGCGAAAAAAATCCTTCCATTGAAGTGGTACCAAGCACAACAGGCAGCTACAGCCATGGCACCCAGGACCGATGTGTTGGTTTTTTCGCTTTCCTTTGGGGCTGGAAGTGGGAGAAGACTGGCACTTGGTTTGGTCTGCTGGACACCTGGACCGAAGCTGGTGCTATTCCGAGCGGTGACTTGGCCCCTTTTTTCGGGGACCAGTGTTTGGGATGTCCAACGTGTCAAGAGATGGGATAAACATCAATAATATTCAAATATGTAAAAATGGGAACATTCACTAAGTCCTCCTGCAAAACGTCTACTTGAGTAGGGGAGAACCGATTGTTTGGGCGGCATTTTCTGTCATTATTCAGGGCAAAGACATGCCGCTGGCTGACAGGATACCTGAACGATGTTTCTCAGCCCATGCTGGATGAGATCAGTCCAGATTGGGCGTGGCCCATGAAGTTGAGGCGCAAGGGAAGCCCAACAGTGTTTCTATTTTTTAAATCTTTCACTGTAAGTGGGTTTGGAACTTGGTATATCTATGGCCCAAGGTAACTGCGGGCTCATTGAACTGTGCAGGATTCACTTGGAGAATGTCATCATTTGGGGCCCCAATGGAACGTCTGGAAATCCGGTGTTGGGCTTCAATGCGCATCAGGGTGCCCAAGTGCCGGTGGATCTGAAGATTGTGGCAGCTTGGCTGGGGAAATACAGGGCCTGGAAGGTTCCTAGTGAGGGTCAGAGAAACAAGCTCTGATTTGCCGATCCTTGGGGCAAAAACTCACCTTTCGAAATATCATCTTTTTGAGGAGCTTTGAATCCAGAGGCAGGTTTCTTTCACGTGGCCCTTTTTTTTTGGAGGGGTTGTTGGAGGTCTTCACCCCCCCAAACCCCAGGATGTACATCACCTGAGCCGCCACTGAGGCGACGCCTGACGGAGCTGCAGGGAACATTTGGATGAACTGGTATGTTGCTCCAGCAGCCAGTCCAAACGGTGGATTTGGTTCTTTCCCTGATCTAAGACACTGTCAATGCAACTGAATCACATCAATGAGCACACATGCACACACACACACACACTGACACAGAGAGAGAGAGAGAGAGAGAGAGAGAGCAGGGGCAACATGTATTTGCGCGCGCACACACATGCACAACCACCCAGAATACAATTTTACATACACAAGTCTTAGAGATATGCCACAAGCACAATCTAGGATCAAAACCATTAGCTGTGGAGATGGAGCCACAAGCAGAAACATGTAGCACAGCCCACAACATTGCGCCTAGGAGACGACTGTGAACCGCAATTCCGATGGCAATGTGCCCGAGAAGCCGATGCACGTCATTCCCAATGCCGTCTTTTACTGCAAGAACGGCTATCGTGGCATTGTCCAAACTCAACTCCTAAAGCCCGGCAGCTACCGGCTCTATGCCTTCGCAAGGAGGAGACGTGCGTAACGGAGTGGATATAGTGGCAAGAGTGGCTAGTGGCTGTAGCTACTAGAACATCTATTGGAATTGGAGGATCTCTATAAGATAATTTAATAATGACAATTAATGTATATATATATATATCATTGCATTCTCATAGCCTTGTCACACTCATTGATTGATATCTATTGACCCGAGTCGCTCCAGTCAGACATGCGTCACTTTCAGGACCCGCTATTCGGATCATACTGTGCGTGAAGCTTCAGCTTCGATTCCGTTCCACGTAGGAAATCAGAGCTGCTACAGCGTTTTGCATGGCCAGCACGGGCCCTGCTATGCGAAGGTGACAGAGGCCATGACCGAAGCAAAGCGAATGGGGGTTTGCCAATGGCAACTTGGCGCTGTGTCATGTGGCTTTGTCCGAAAATTGGGATATCCCCAAATGGGCCCAGTTTCATCGAGGAAAATCAATGGCTATGTAAGGGAATATCCTGACAAAATATGGCCTTACCCTCAAGTAAATCAACATAGGCCCTGGCATATAGGGGTTGGAAGATTAGTTTCCACCAAAAATTGGTTATTTTCGGGGTCTATGTTAATTTAGCCAGGCGACTTGACCTTCGGCCACAATGTCAGCTGCACCAATCCATCAGTCCTTTCCTCTCATCCAAGTTTGCCACTGCCTCACTCGAATCTTTCTGCGCATCGTATCTGGCTTGGACCTGTTGGTATTCTGCACCGATTGTTTGCCATGCTTCCACCAGCCATCCATGGAACAAGTGCCACCAGTCGTGTCAAGTATCGATCCATCTTGTAGTTGGTGAGAACGAGGCACTGCATACTCAGGACCATCTCCACGGTAGCTGTGGACAACTGCATCATGCATTCAATTTCTTGTTGCATCTACAGCATATGTCTTCGTTCCATCCGTGTGCACCAGCACATTGGATCAAGAGCGTGCGCGACGTTGCAACGTTGACTAGTTGCAAGTGAGGGAACGCAGAAGCAAGGACGTTATTAGCCCCCCACCGCCCCCCCACCCCGAACCCCCCCCGAAAACCCCCCCGAAACAGGGATCAAAAATGGGGGTCTCAAAAAGTACCTAAAACATTGTAAGGGTCATCGAAAACAGCACCGATACCGATCATGGTCAAGTCGCCTACCTTAATTTACTGGAGGGTATAGTAGAGAAATTCCTCATGTGATGCCAGGGAACAGCACCAAGGCCGGCAGCAGGACTGCTACCATCCTCCACCTTCGAGGACTGCCACCGTTGTCAGCTGCCTCCGGAGTTTGGAGTGTCATGGTTGTCATGACAGATTTGGACATACATGACAGAGACAGAGAGAGAAAAAACACACACACACACATATCACACACACACACACATATATATATATAAATAACTAAGTAGTAATATACAGTAATATTTCTGTGATGTAGATTTGGCAGGAGTTTCAAGCAGCCTTCTTTGCGAACCATCAGGGTTGCCCACCACCCTGCTCCCTTGTGATGCCCTCCTACTACCACGGCACTTGTGACTTGGAAGTACTGCAACCGGTTGCCAGTTTGCAGTTGTCGCTGTCACCGGTGCGAAGACGTGTCTCTAAGGTGATGGTGCAACTTGGGATGTCCACTACATGAGCCACTCCCAGGCTTCCAAGCTGTTGCTGGGCTGCCCATGTTGCAGTAGGAATAGTGGAGATGCAGCACGCTGCAGCTGCGGCCATCACAAACACAATGCGGAGCTGAAACCATCCACAAAGCACAAATACAATCCGTATTCAGATGTGGAGATGCAGTTATATGACGCAATATTGTAGTCCTGGTAGTCAACTAGCAGTCAACTGTTGCCAGTATGTTTCACATTTCACTGTTCGTCTTGGCCTTGATCTTTTGGGTGCTAAGGCTCTTCGCCAAGGATGTGGAAGCTGACAAAGGTGACTGTCAAGATGCGCCCTATGGGACCGACTGCTTCTGGGGAGTGAAGTGGTTGATGAATCAGGGAATCCATCAATCCCCGCAGGTGTGGCCCGAGCTGAGTCAGTGGCCCACATTTGCTGAAGCTCAGCAGGCCTTGTATGTCAGGGATCAGCATGCCTGCAAACGCCCTTGTGCATCCGTCACAGATTCGACCATGCGAATGGCCAAGAAGATATAGACGGAGATCCAGACTTTGCAGTGAGATTTAGTTTGATTTATTTAGCAACACTAGGTAACACTAGGGCTAAAAGTGCGATCCAAGTGACGAGTAAAGTGCAGACTGTGGATGAGCACGGGATCCTGGGTGTTTCAACTGCATGGGGCCTGTTTGTCCTTGGATCGCACTGGGCCACTCTGGCTCCTCGAGAGATCGGGAACTTCGGAAATCCAAAGAACAAAGATTTGAAGAACCTGCTTTCGGAGCCGAATTCCTTGCCTCTGACAATCAGGGCAGCAATGGTTCAACATGGCCAAAGGGCAAGTGTTGCAGAAAGGAGTTCGTTCAGCGGCTCTTAAAGAGCTGACTAGCTGTACTTTCAGAGCTGAGCTCCGCACAAAAACTCTGCAATTAAATTTCAGAATGATGTTCCATCCAAGTTTCTCGATTTCCTGTCAGAAGAGCTTGCGGTGTTTGAGGCAACCCCCTTGCATGGCCTGCATGATGGTGCCAAACCACGCTGCTGCCAGCGGATGCTTGGTTGCGAGAGGTTTGTTTTTTTCATTTGGATCAGCTCTGTTGATGGCAATGGTGCGACTCAAACTAGACATTGTCATCAAAAGAACATTCTTTTGCGGAGCTTATGCGTGCCTACCTCTGGACAACTCACATTCCGCAACTTTGTTGATCAGTCACGTGCCGTCTTAGGGTAGATTCCCATCACATATATAACTGGTTTGATGCCATGGGTTCTGATTCGTAAGCATATGGCATATTGATATCCCCAAAGTTTGGACTCAACTACCAGATGATTATTGAAAATTAATCTTTATCAAATTTTGGTATGCCCATTGGACGGAAAATGCAACGACTCGCCAACTTGAAAATTGTTGGTAGATGTTGGTAGGTGATTTTCTGATTGGTTCTTGAAATCGTCAAGTGTCGGGGCTACGAACAATGCGCAGCTGGGACGCTGGAAAACCTTCCGCTGGGAAGACTCGGCCCGCGCCGATGCTTGACATTCCGCTTGGGCCATGCTGCGCCTACTGAGGGCAGAAGGCTTGGGCGGCTGCCAATTTGGGAAAAAATGCTGGTAGTTTACCGGCCATCAGGTTGGAGCCCAAAAAAATGGGCATAAAACTGGTAACTGGATACTCACCAGTGTTCCGATGGTTGGCGGTTTCTAGTATTTGTCATTTTCGCACCTACCGTAGATGGACGAAATATTCAAACCCTTTGTATCCGATACAACCCCCTCGCACCCAAAGTTCAATGTTAATGTAACCCGAAGTGCGTTAGCCCGAATGGACGAAACAAATCAAACCCCCAACATCACTTTTGTTAACAACGGCGCTGAAACATTGAGATTTGGGGGTGCGGGGGTTCAACATCGTCTGTGTTGCATGGTTTGAATATTTTGTCCATCTACTGTAGTTGTGATGATGATCCCCCGGAACAAGAGGATTGAGACGGACAGCAAGACTGGGATTTAAGCAATGGAAGTTTAGATGTGGCATGATTTGGCTTGAACAACTGGGGATTGAACCAACAGCTGTGATAAAAGCATTCAAACAAGGATATGTACTACAAATGGTTCCGATGGGGATAGAACCAACAAGAGTTGTGAATTTTATGCAGCCAATACTGCGATTCCACCAGCAGCCCTGCTTGCATGATTCGACCAACAAGAATGGGAACGCCACGAATAGAAATTTGCAGCTGGGTAATTCGGGGTGCTGTAAAAATATCAAAGCAGCCAATAAGATAAAGTAAACATCGGCAAACATTAGAATATACTTATAGGGTTGTGATGTAGCCAACAAAAACGATGGATGCCAGATGCATTTTATAACACCCTCGGACCCGCCAGAGTCGTCACCTGGAGCTTGAACATCTTTGCGTAGGGTCCACTGGGGCTAGGTCAGGGCTGAAACGGGGAATGTTCCCTCCCGACAGGCTGCCAGCTGCTTCCAAAGCCTTGGTGCAGGGCGTTTTCAACTGATGAAACACCAGAGGAGGCCGGCTGCATGTTTGGCTTCAAGTCAATGAACATTTCCATGCACTTCAGAAGGAATCCGCAAGTGCTCCCGGGATTTTTCGTAGGTTCTGATGGTTTCCTTTTTTCCCATTCTTTTCCAACCTCTGTCAGACTCAGTGTGAGCCAAGTGAAGGTGAATCCTTTTTCCCAACATTTCCCAACCTGGTAGGAGGAAGTTCATCCAGCGGCAAGGCGTGCAGGCACTCGGCAAAGTAAGGGCTTTGATGAGCCACCGCCTCAAGATGCCGTGTGCTCGGCCGGTCCTGCCACAGAAGGTAATCAGCTGCAGCTGAGGTGGGCATTTGACAAGCCGCTACTGGCGGATTCGGTGGATTTGCGCGGCAACTGGGATGAAACCACGATGCCAAGGACGGCAGTGTAGCTGCAGAACTCTAGATTGTGGGCATGCGGACCGAAGGGGTCTATGCACATTCTAAGATTCCAAGTTGTGTACCTACAGCTTCCCCGTCCCATGCATTTCGCTGTGATGGCCAGCTGGAACTGACTGGGCATGACAGGAGCAGCGCGCCCACAGCGGAGTCCTCCAAACATGCTGAGTTCGTACTGCCTGACCGTCGGGCAGTGGCAGCTGCGCTTCAGAGGGCGGAGGCCAGGACTGCCGGGAGGGCAGCAGATGGCGACCCAAATTTGAAGCGTTTTCTGGCACAAGTACTAAGATCATCTAAGATCGACTCGCAAATTTCGGGTTTCTTCACAAGACATGGCTGTTGAAGCTACAGAAGGAATTTCTGTTGAGCAAGGTGTGTAGTGATGTTATCAAAAGATTGTAAAATTTTTCAAATCATCATCATATTTGTACTGCATTCTGATTCGAGACTTCGGTGATGGCAGGCAGTGCCCGCCTTGCTGACGGGCCCTCGGGAGGTGCGGCGCGCACCGCTGGCCCCTCCAAGGCTGTCACCATCTGTCACCCTTATTTTGTGGTATTGGTATCACGTGGTATTCAGCGCTTCAGGTGGAATTCAATTCATCTTTCAAAGTGAATCGCTATGAATCGCTATGAGTCCTCTTGCAGGCTTCAAGTTGAAGAAGACTGGCCGGAGGAGGCCAGGGCAGAGGCGCGGTATGATTCGCTTCGCGGGTGTCATTTCTGATCATTGCAAATTATTTGATTTTTTGACCATTCTGGGCCGATTCCGGTGCTGAGTTCCTTTTGGCGTTCCAGCAGCAGATGGATGCCATCAGAGAGGAAGATGAGAAGAAGGTGCAGCATGGTGCAGCACTTGAGCTATACCCTCTGTAAAAAGTCCCATTAAGTTCGATGATTTTCCATTTCAAACCTCCATGTAGCTCGAGAAGTTCCATGGATTTCCCAGCAAGTTGTCACCTCTGATCCAGGCCAAGCAGGAGCGGCAGGAGCTTTGGGAGAGCATTGTTGCAGTCCCAGCTGTGACAACCTGAACGTCAAGATACCAATTGGAAAATGTGGCATACCTCCATCCACAAAACAATCTTGATGGGGAAACCATAGGAAAACGAGGGATTGACCAGTGGATTTTGGGGGTACCTGATTTGAAATATCTTCGACCGTTCGAGTTGCCAAGCTGGCCATAGACTTGCCCCAGGTTCATCACCTCGTTGGCCAATGGCAGGGCGATGGACAAGACTTCACTGTGCAGCAGGCAGCTTCCCAGCCAAAAGGTTGACAAAATCAGCATGGAGCTGCTTGGTATGGTGTGGTCAGGCTGGCGACACACTGAAAGTGCGAAGAGAACGCGGTGGCTCACGCCAAAGTGCGGAGGTGCCGAGCGGTGGAAGACATCAAGGGGTTTGCCAGTGGTTTGTTGATCCTGGGTTGACATTTTATGGATCCAAAAAGAAGATGCAATTAGGATGAATTAGGTATTCCTTTCACCTAAGATGAGCCAGCTTGGAGATCAATCGGTGAAGATCTTCCCAGTGCAGCGCCAAACAGCTCCAGGCAACGCTATGGCTGGACAACAGAGGAAGAGTGCAGGCCTTAAATCCGTTCAGATCGCATTCTTGAGATCTCAACAGATCTCAACTCAGTAAGTCTTCCAAAAAATCACCTGAGGTTGTCTGGGGCAAGCACCAGTCTGTCCTAGACATGCGAACCATGGGATCCAAAGAGATCCAGTGGTGCCGCAGGACCGTGTTGGCCGCAGCCCATCAAAATGCCATTGGGCCCGTGGTTGCTTGCCAGGAATGGCCAGGTGCTGCGCTGGCAGAAATTGACAGAGGAGGACTGACCTGAGGAAATCTTCAGTTTGCATTGGATTTTTCTGATTTCTGCTGGCGATGAAGGACTATATTGCGACGCGTCGCTTTTCGCGCTGGTTTTCAGTGCGATGGGAGTCGCTGGCCAAGCCAAAAGGCCCTCAGAAACGCCTCGCTGAGGCAAGAGGGCCAGCACTTGGTGCTGCCCACAAAAAAGAAAAATGGGGACAGTAAACGTCAGTGGGCTTGTCCAAAATTTAGCCGCACCCCGGCACTTCTCAACAACAGTTCAAATGACACCAGACCATGTTGGACACAGCAACTACAAGCAGGTCGAGCGAAAACTGGGAGAACTGATATTGTACGAAGCTCAACGTCGCAGCCCCAAGTGGAATGGGTTTTCATGGAGGGATTTGTGGGCATACGCGGGGGATCCTGAACTCATGAGAATGAATCTATTTTGAAACCAGCCCCACCAAATTAGGGACATCTTTGTCAGTTATGAACATTTTTGGCTTCTGGATCAAAGCATGCTGTTGTGACCATGTATGACCATGTTCTGTATGTTGGCTGAGGTTATCACAACAAGCACCTCTGCTTTCTGCCCAAAGCTGTGCAGAACAGGGCCTTGTGGGACGAGGTTCCGCACAATGATCAGACTGTTGTAGCCACCTGGCATGCAGCTCCGACCCCCAGATGTTTGGCCAGGTTTTCTCATCTTGCGAGGCAGCAGTGAGGACGGATGCTGTGCTAGGGGAATTTCCAGTTGGCCCAGAGCAATTCGTGAACTTCAACCTAGTCTCTAGGAACTCAGACCTCATGCAGCTGGTGGCAGAGATTGCTGCCTATGAAGACTTCGTTGATGAAGGCAACTACAATGTGGTCAGTGCCTCTGAAACCATCCTTGGAAGATCTTTCAACCTGGTGCAGAAATATGCGCAGTTCATGGGTGTTTGACAACCGGGAATCGCAGCAGTCCAGTTGCATTTCTGTAAGGTGGTGCGCGAGAGAAGAGATATTTGTTTGAATCTCAACTCAGGTTCTTTCTGCTGAACAGTTCTGGCGTCGAAGTCAGCTTGGTGTCAAAGAGGCAAATTTGCACCCTGGCTTTCATAGCATAGCAGTGCCTCCATCTCGAGTTCAAGCAGCATGAAGCAGATCTCAGGTCACATGTGCCAAGATTAAAACATGGTCTGTTTCGCATGAGAGGGGATGGTCATCCCCCAATTAGAAATAGGTGTGAATCTGCTTTTGACAAGGAATCCCTGATTGTGTGATGACCCTACCCCACTCCCACGTAACCGACTGCCCTGGCCCAAGGCTTCTCCTGGCCACTCCGGCTTTGCAAGCCCGGGTGCTGCACACCTGGAGGCCCCAAGAGGGGCTGTCGCAGGAAGCGCGGGGCCGAGTGCTGCGGAGCTTCATGGGGCAGGTTGGGCCGCGCTTGCAGGCTGGGGCGGTCAGATGTTGAGGCAGTTGGAGACCAAACTCCGTTGCCCAAAAAATTGGAATCAACATATTTATCTAAGGGAGGCTTCAGGACCCTGTCTGCGAGGTGTCAAGCGGAATGAACTCTCCCCAAGTCACACGACGCCGGAAGGAGCAGTGCTTCTGTGAGCATTTGTGAGCTCATTCCACTTTTCAAACGTTCTGCCGTTTTCATATTTTTGAGCTAGCAGCAGTAGTCCTCTCCTTAAGGTCCTTTCTTTGAGGGTACTGGTACTGAAGGTGTCTCACTGAGTTTCCAACGGTGGAGCAGCAGTGAAGAAGTGCTAGGAGCTGCAACCTCGCTGCGTTGAAACTGTCTTAGGCCTCCTGTCGCAGGCACAGCTACTTGGGGTAAACTATCGTCCTGATTTGTGAGCAAGTCACCAAAGCTAATGGCTATGTATTTATATAATGCTATCTTTCACTGTTCAGTTTTGGCTTTTGACTATGTTTCTTTGGGTGGGTGTGTGCTAGGCTCAGACTCTTCGGTGGTCGCGGCTGCGCTTAATTTTCCTGAAGCGCTGAGCAAAACCGACTGCACTGCATGCTATTGGACCTTGCTTGGTGTTGGCCTTTTTGCTTGTTGGGCAGGACTTGACAATACCGCTTGGCTCCAAATTCTCAGCACTTATCGGAACTTAGATGAAATCGAGCTCATCCCTGGCGCCAAATTCATTCCATGGGCATGCGGCATGCATCTTTCCATAGCGGTGTTGAAGAGTATATATATATATATATATATTATAGATAGATAAATAAACAGCTTGCTACACTGCAGTGGTGCCTACATTCTACTTCCGGGATTGTCTAAACTCTCAAACCTAGTTGGTTTCAACAAAAATACTGGGAAAAGATGGCAAAGATCCTGTGACTGAACCTGCCGAAGCCATCCGAAGCCGTCCGAAGCCATGATCTTCGTGTGAAGCTCAAAGTGTCAGCAAAGTCAATGCTCATTTGGCTTATGCGGATCACAGAACCTCAGAACTCCCATTGCTAGGCTGGTAGGCCTGTTGTCAACTGCTCATGGTGCCACATGTTGTGAGGTCACAGTTGGCACCACATCCTTTGACGATTTGGTGAAGGAAGTGGATTCCGAGTCTTTCCAGGAGCAGGCCGAGACGGCTTCACCGGGTCACAACGGGGTCACAACCGGGTCACAACCGGGGAGCTGCTGCCAGCTGCTGCCAGCTGCCAGGCGAAAGCGCTGGGCTACAACCGCCTGGTGGTGCAGCGTGGTCGTGGCACCTACAGGCAGCTCAAGTTGGCTCAAGTCGTGGTCGTACCACACGAAAATGGCTATTCAGTTGCTATTATTTGCTATTCATAGGGGCGATTCCTGGTGGATCCTTGTGGCTGAGAGGGAACTCTTGTGATGCGTTTTGATTGTTTTTGATTGTTGGATTGGTAGTTACTGGTAGTTACTAGTAGTTTCTTTCATGGACGCCTTGCTGGATTCAAACACACTTAACCATGGCAGGTTGAGCCAGCGAGATCCTGCGATTCTGGAAGTGGAGCGGGGTCCTCAGAGCAATGCTTCCAGGCGTTGATGCTGAGAACGTCGAATCCATGAGTAACGAGTAGCAACTTCTGCATCTACCAAAGGCATTCTGGATTTTGTGGGAAATTAAACTTGGCAGTAAATGGGTCAGAGCATGACTTGTGGATCTATTTCATCATTCTTTGTTCATGCCAACAAGGTCATTTGACCTGAAACCAAGCTTGGAAGATGAGGCCATGATATCAATATGGTATCCCTAAGATATGCCAGTTTCACCAGTTGTATACATTTGCGGTACCCCTAATCAGCCAGTTGATTACTGATACCATTTACACCTTGCTTTGCAGATGTCCAGCGCATCCCTGGTGATTTCCCACGCGGGTGCTGGCTCGATTATCGAAGCCTTGCGACAGAAGAGGTCCGGCGGTTGCTTGCGTTGGACGGCGGTTGCCCTGGGTCGAACAAAGCAACGGAGAATTCCCAAGTTCTAGAGGGAAAACCCATATATACAATTGGGCAGATTGTTGTTTATCTATTTCTAGTGATTCTAGTCAATAAGATTTATTGTACCTCAATCCGTTTATTGTGATGTCTGATGATGACAGATCCTGAAAGCAGATGGAAAGAAACACTGCCACGAAATCAATGTGGCCCAGTCCCGTCAGGCGACTTCTGGTCGTAGTAAACCCAGCACTGATGGACAACCATCAGTTGGAGGTGGCCGAGGCCAGACTCCTGCGATTGAAGAAATGAATGGAAACCCGGGAAACCTTCATGTTTGACCTTCTAAACGCAATAATTTGATGGGAAACAAACATGACCGTTTCATGATAACATCCATCTTTGGTGCCCCAGTTCAGCATGATAGTGACTGATAGTGATGCATTGTTCATGGGGCCTGCGAGCGGAGGCGATGCATCAAAGAGGCCATTGCGTCGGGCGCCCTTCGGGTCCCAAGTGCAACCTGTGGTCAGCAATCACATGCCAAAGGAAGATCACCATGTTCAAATATGTCCAGTAGGTAAATCTTTGAGAAGGCAATGGTGAAACAGAAACAGGCCAATCAATCAATGATAATCAATGTAAATCATCTACATCGATGTTAGATTTTGGCCATGTTAGTTCAGCTGGTTCCCCATCGTTGGGTCACGATATGTGAGGCCATGGCTGCAGAGCCAAAGCAGCTGCAATCAGCACTGGCTGAGGCCGCCAAGGCGGTGCCCCTGCAGAATTGGATGATGTGAAGCTGATCAAAACCCATGGTGAACCATGAGCCATGGGACAACATGGGGACCAAGATGGACCAAGTATATAGTGGTTTAGCATGGTGGTTTCCAGGGGTTTCCGGTCATTTTCTCTAACTTCAAATCGCAGAAATCGCAGATGGAGATGCAGCCCTATCCTGCTGCGGACCTTCGTCCCTGGCACCAGCTCTTGGAGGAGCTGGGTGTGCTGGAGATTGGGTCAGAACTTTGGTGAACTTTGGGACCTCAAATTGTCTATCAAAAGATGGCGGATCTATATCTACATCTATCTCATTCTATCTCTATATCTATCTCTATCTATATCATAATCATTATGTGCATGGTGCTTGAGTAGATTTTGATACACTGCAATTATATGATTTCGTCGGGGTCTTACCATTATTGGTATCTCAGTATGTCTGAACATTTTAGTTGCGAATCCTCTGGATAACATGGTAGAAGTTTAGGGGTCCCACATTTTGGTTGGCATGGCACCGCGCTGGTGTTGTGCAGGAGACCACAGGTGTTTCGCCAACATGATAGGGAAAAAAGGAACGCTGGGTGAAAGCTGGACTTCTGGTGAGTTGGTCAGTTTTTGCCCGATTCCTGGAAGTTAACTTTCCCCAAGTTTGATCCATATTAATCCATTTTGGTTGGTTGATGTTGGCTGTATCCCCATTCTTGGTGATTTGAAGTGCTGAATTTGAAGCAAACGTGACAATTTGCCTTTGCTTGTCTTAGGCACTGTGCTTTGCAAGCGTTTCATTTCACAGGCAGCGTGCTTTGTGACACCCTAGTCTTATTAGTTGTCATGGCGCTGCTCATGTGCTGAACCAGCACTTGCTCCTTTACAGGGACATCAGCAGTCAAGGATTCCAGCCATGATTGGACCCAGGCGCCACACGCCTTAGGTATCACGGTTTGGTGTCGGGGTCAGCAGACATACTCCAGACCCAGATGTGCACCGCCTCAAATTGCCAAATCTTAGGGTATGCACCTACCGCCTATCGTGACATTTTCACAAATAACTTTTGCGGACTTGCTCGATGCCTCACAATATGCCACACATTTGATCACATTTGCACCCAGCTGTCGAACTTTGGAGCCATGGCTAGCTTGGCCCATGTATTTCCTTTGCAGCGCCTCTGCATAGCTAGATGCCAACGTCCCAGTTCTGGCGGTTCTGGGAAGTGTCGATGATGTCAAAACCATGTCTAGTGGCCGTGTGGTGGGCATGTGTTCCAATGGCCAAGGTGCCAGCCGGCTGGCTCAAACACGGGCCTTTTCGCTGTTGGAGCAGCTGCCCGACTATGCAGCAGGGTCAAAAGCCCTTGCAGAAAAGCGGCGATTTGGCTGCATCCTGCGGTGGAGCCGGCCTCAAACTGAGAACCTGTTGGGTGAAGCTGTTCCCGAGGTTCTCAGAAGCTCTCCCCATGTTGAAGCGAGCCGTTGAGGTGGGAACTGCACGAATTGTGCCTTGATTGGATGCCTTGGATGCCTTGCGATGGCAGGTGGCAGATGCTTACTTCCCAGCCGACGCAGGTTGGGATGCCTCACCCATCAGTCATCAGCATTCCTGGCTCCAATGGCTGGTGCAGGTGCAGAGCTGGTGGAGTGCCACGCCTCATTGGGCTCCTGCTTGTGGTACATAGGTGCTACAAGATGACTGGTGGGTTGGATGGGTCCCTGTACAGGAAATGAAGGGCTAGGGTGGACAGTTCTTACAATCAGATGTACTTACTTGAGATGGAACATGATTCTTTGCATGTTTGTTACACATAGATGAGAATCAGGCCAATACGAAGAAGCTGCGCGCGTGATGTCCAAGAGTTCTTCTGACCACTTGCTTCTTGCCAGAGCCTCAGCCGGGCTTAGGGGTTGTGGTATCGTGGCTCACGGCGATGACAGATGCCAAGGGGGCTGCTCTGATACTTTTTGAGCTCGGACGATTTGAGGAGGCAGATGGGGCCCATACAGCGCAGAAGAAGAATCCACAAACATGTGTCATCACATGTGTCATCAATGTGTCCTCTGCTCCCATCTTTCAAGACATTGGTTTCACTTTGACCTCAGTTGAAGGTCTCCATGCTCCAATGATCCATGCTGTGTTGCCAGGCCACGAAACTGACCTCCAGCTTGGCAGCCGACGTCAAGGTGCATGCAGCGTTGCTGCAAAGTGCCGTCCGCGTCGTTGCTGGTGACCAGGACTCTGACAGACAGTGGCCGTGGTGGTTCTTCACCACCATCCAGTTGCATCCAGTTGTGTTTGGTTGGCTGCATGATTACAGCATATGCCAGCTGGGCATCTGGTTCTGGAGGACATTTCTGCAGATGGATTAACTGGTGAATTTGCCGCCATGATGAAGCTGAATCAACTGATTAGTCACAGCCTCAACCGACAATCTTATCATATCTATTCATATCTTATCATTTTTCTGGCAGTGATACGCTGTGATCATAGCTCTTTGATACACAACGGTCTGAGGTTTTGCCCAAAGTTCTGCAGCAGAACCGGGTCCAGACACGGATGTCACAGCGCTGCAAGACTTGGCTCACATCAGTTGGCTCGAAAATGCCTTGAAGGACATTCTTCGCGAGCTAGATGAACTGGATGCCTTGAAGCCCGATGCAGATCTCATGTTGCGCTGTACTGTTGGGGAGCTGGCGGTGATGGCAGGCGGGATTTGAATGTGGAAGATGTGCATGCGCTTGATTGTCGAATCATGGAGTGCTCCAGAGTTACCTGACCCAAAGCGCTTAAACACGACATGGTTAACGTCCGAGAGGGTGTGTCTATCTATCTATGAATCAAATTAACGTGTATTTATATGATGTATCATACAAATATATATATATATATATATTATATGTATCTGATATTCTAATCTAATCATATATATATATATATGATTATATAAACATGGACAATTTAACATGTGTTTTCAGGTCTTGGGCTCCCACAGGGTCTCAGGGTTTCCAGTTTGCACAGATGTGCTGCAGGGGTCGCTCGGCCAGGTCTGAAGGACGAGTGGGTGCGCGAGAGTCTGGTGAAGACGCTGAAGGACTTTGACCGGCTGCAGCCCAAAGATCCATCGGGTCAAGCCATTGTAACTCAGCTGATGTGAGTTGTGATGAATGTGATCATCATGTGCGGGAAATGTGCACATAGCTATGATATCAGTTGAACATGAGATGATACGACAATTCAGGAACATCATCACGTCAAGATATTGGGTAGCATACCGCAATACTGTAATACCCCCCACAATACCCAATCAGGAATGGTATTGTCAATGGCTCACCTGAATATCATGAATTGTGGTTGACATGTTGAATAATATCATTGTGGTTGGTTGATGTGTAAATGGTATTCTTAATGATTGAACTGAATATTTGTTGAATGGCATGATATCAAGTTGATAGTCGGATCTCAGGAGGTCATAGCCAAGGTGGGACTGCCACACTGAGGTCTTCCGCGCTTTGACAGCTCTGGCCACGCTCACAAATGCAGCCGGTGATGCAATTACTGCTGAAGGCCTCTGTGTTGAGTGGCAAACAACACAGATTCCAACAAGGGGTCCTTCTACTTCATTTTTGTGGGCCAAACAATGCCAAACATCATCTTTTGACGGTGAAGTAGTGGTAAATCACCCGAAAAGACAATATTCATGATCCATTATGTTTAGAGAGGAAAATAAGGAAACTAGTAGGGGCTTCAAAGTAGCTCCAGATGTTCCTGAAACGACTCTGCCAGGATTGTTTCATTCAGCTCAAGACCATGTTGCACGCCACACTGCCCCTGGTCGGGCAGCAGTTTGGCGCCGGGGTGTTGCAAATGCATTTGCCACCATGCTGGAAACAGGCGGCAGAATCTTCTGTTTGGACAAAGGGGTGATCCCTTGAGCAATCATGTGGTATCGACCTAAATGTGGTACACCAACAGTGGTAAAGTGAATGATACCCCTCCATTATACACGTAAAATTACCACCCATGGCCCATTTCTGATCAAATTCTGGAAAAATCAGGGCCCAAAGGGGCCCAAGGGGTTTCCCGCCAGGCCGCCATGCCGAGAAGCGCGCGCCAGAGATCAAACGCTTGCGCGAGGCCGCTGGTGCAGCCGCAAGTGCCTCCCAAAAGCGTTGGGCCTTGCTGGTGCTGCCACAGCCTTTGGCATCCAAGGCATGACGAATGGCTTTGAAGATGGGGATACATGGGGTAACCAAAAGGGCCATTGTATGATAGGGATAATGGGGGTAATGTATGGTAATGTCTGAATATGGGATAATGAAATGATAATGATGATTAGACTTGCAGTTTTTTCCCCGACAAACGCTTATGGATCCATATATGATTTGTTGCTGCTTTGAGGATGCGGGTATATAATTGGTTGCTCTCAGAATACCTTAAGAGATCAGGAGTCATGTGCCCTACCATCATTATACACCGCAGATTGTCACGTTTCCTTCAGCCGATACAGATCTTTTTCTGGCTGTGAATTTATTCAGGTGGAGTGAGTGCTGCCAAAGAGCTGCAACACGAAATCGAGCAGTTTGCGTATTGTGAAAAGAAGGTTCGAGTCTACAAGCATTGCGCATGCCTGCGATGATTACTTCTAGTAGGAGGGTTGATGTTTCCCTGGATGATTTTGACATGCGCGCCAAGAACATTCGAAGTGTGTTTCTGGGCTAGGAATCTTCGACAAGAAACGCTGGAAGAGCAAGCACTGACTTTGATAGCAGCATTAGGCACACAGGGATGGAGTATGCCACTGCCAAGGACCACAATTGCTGCGCCATCACGAAGTCGAGCTTTGCTCGAGGACAGCTGTGCCTGATGGTTGTTGGATTTTTGGGTGCGGCATATTTTTGGGAACATATGGTCGGTGGCCGTGGTCTAAGTGAAGTCAGGGTTGTGTGTTGTGTAGCTGGTGTCGTGTAGTTCATGTTGGGTGGTTGGATTTTACGGCATTTCTTTTGATCATTGGGACCTCCATCCTTTCGTCTGACTGTAACCCAGGAGTTGTCCATGGAAAGATGAAAGCAGATCCTGCATGCGATCATGCAACCCTTGTGTCAAGGTTCTTCCAGTCCAACTATGGGACAAGATGCTCAGACATGGCACCAAGAGAACGCTCTCATTCCTTCCAATGTCAAGTCCCAGTCGGTCTTACATCCAGATTCATCATTACCTATCAGGATTGGATTTGCTGAAGAACTGCGCACACAACATTGCATGCCCCCACCCCCCAAAAAACAACAACAACTTTTTTACCCTTGGTCGAGCAATTTTGAGATACCCAAGCAGGCCTCACTAAGCAGCAAACATCATTCTGACCGTCATTGCAATGGCTCCGTTGCCGAGCCACTGGTGGCGAGATGATGCTGCTTTACAGAAGTTTACAGAGGAATGGAGTGCAAAATTGCGCGACATAGAGGAGCAAGAGATAGAAGAGTTCCTGAGAGCAAAAGAGCACCATGATGCACATGATGGGCACTTTGAGCTGGAGCCAAAGTTGGAAGAGACCAAGGATTCAAAGCTGTCCACGGAGGGGGCAGTTTCTGCTTCACATGTGGAAACAAACGGCACTGAACAGGCCGAGACCAAAGTTGAGGTACCTCAGCCATCGGCTGGGATACAAGAGCCACCAGCTGAGGCACAACAGCCACCAGCTGAGGCACAACAACCAGCAGCTGAGGTGCCGCAGCCACCAGCTGAGGCACAACAGCCACCAGCTGAGGTGCCGCAGCCACCAGCTGAGGCACAGCCACGACCAGCTGAGGCACAACAACCAGCTGAGGTGCTGCCACAGCAACCAGCTGAGGCACGACAGCCACCGGCTGAGGTGCCAGTGCCACAGCCATCAGCTGATGTGGAGGTGCCACCTATGAAGTCTGATCCTTTGGCAGCTCCAAAGGTGGAGGATACCTCAACTGCGGAGAAGGCCTCTAAGTCAGCTGACCCAACTCCAGTGAGCAGCCAAACAGCTGAACCAGCAGTGCCATCCAGCACTGGCGGCGCTGGGACAACGGAAGCAGCTCCACGGAAGGAGGAGACGGAAAAACAGGAGAAGGCCCCAATGGACCCCGAGGCCGTCCGTGCAGCGGCGCAAAAAGCGTCGGATGTCCTCAGTCAGCTTCTGCAGAAGCCTTTAGAATACGAAGTGCGTGAAGCGTTGCCGTGCTATTCAGATCCAGATACCAACTCCAAGGAGATTCGGAACTTCTCTGTGGGGCAAGTTCTCCAAGGGTATCCAGGAGGAGGATGGTTGAAGCTGCAACCCAGTGGCAAAGGTTGGGCCCATATCGGTCGCAGCTTAGCTCTCACCTGCCTGGTGCCTACGATCCGTGCCAGATACCTTGAAGCCATCGATCTCACCTGGCCTGGCTTCTCTGGTCTCCTGAAGCCTGGTGTCAAGGTTCGACTGAACATCCGTCGATTAATTCGAATATGGTCTTGATTGAAATGGTAGGAATACAATGGAATACAAACAAAACAAGCATCCATACATACATTGACATACATGAGTAGGTATGCAGGCAGGCAGGCAGGTAATTAGGTACGTAGGCAGGTAGGTAGGTATGTAGGCAGGTAGGTAGGCTGGTAGGCAGGTAGAGAGAGAGAGAGAGATGCATATTCCAAAACATTGCCAATATAGTGACATATGTATCATTTTGTATCACTCGACCGGTGTGCGCACCTGTCAGGTGATCTACATCGTGGAGTGGCGCTGCCGTAAGAGCGGGGCTGCGGGTCATACCGTGTGTCAGAAGACCCATGAGGTGGTCTCCAACATGCCACTTGAATCCACTTGGTGGCGATTTCAAGCTGTTTTCATCTGTTGTTTGATGTTTTTTGTACTTCTCTTCCCCTCCCATCCTTTCAAATGGGATGATGGCCCACTATCTTCTCATATCATTCTTTCAACTTGGATGATGCCCAAACATACGACCAGCAGAACTTTGTCTGAAGGCGGTGGAGCGAGACAGGGGGATATTTCTCAACAAGAGAGAGCGTTGGAAAATTCCAGTGAAATCCATTCCAATCCCATTAAATCAAGAGGGCCATAAAATGGATTATCCTATTCAAATACCATTAGAATCCCATTAGAATCCTATTAAAATTACCATTTCAGGGGGATTTCAATGGTACAACGATCATCCCGGCAGCCCAGGCCACCCGGCAAGGCCCTCGAGATCCACGTGGCCGTGCGCCTGCGTGGCGCCTTGGCGCCCGGCGTCGATGCGGCGCCCGAGGTGCGCTTTGCGGGGCCCTGGGTGGAAGCGCAGACGTTGAATCCCAAAGATGGCGCCTTGGATCGCCTTGGTGGAGGATTTTTGGGTGGCAAAAATGATGGGAAAATGATGGGAAGATGGCACGGAAACAAGGATTTACATTGATTTACCTTTGGATTTTGCCATCGTTTGGTGGAGAAATGGGGATTTGGCCAAGGATTACCAAAAATTGGTAGAAGCGCAGAAAATGGGATCTGGCTTTGGGATTTACCATCGCGATTCAAAAGAAATCAACTAATCCATAGAAGAGCCTAACCTACACTGCCCCCTACCATTTCACCCGAGTCAAAAAGGTCCAACAACACAATTCTGAGGGGTACGATTGGATACGATTGGTACATAACCATCCTTTCCCCAATCATTCATTCCCACCGAAATTTAGCAGTTCTGGATGGTTCTGGCATGTACTTGATCATAACACTACCCATCCACCGAAACAATCGGCACATACTTGAATCATAATTGTCGTATCCCTTGTAATTATCCCCATCACTCAGTACCATCCATTCCTGGCATTATATACGTATATATCAGAGGTTACCTATATTATCTATTAACTAAACTTGGCCCCGAACAGTACCTGTTACCATCACTGAAAATTTAAATCCAAACAATACTGGCAGTACCAAGAGTTGTACCTTCACTTGCTGTGTCGAGGTGAGGATGATGAAGATGCGGAGGCCTGTTTGGACCCCTTTGGCACAGCACGTGCTGGGTGTTTGGATTGCAACTGCTACGGCTTCTTCTGGCGACCGGGTTTGGAGGAACAGGCCGATTCAGAGGAACAGTCCGAACGGGTAGGTCTCAATGCAGATCCCGACACCATCAAATGCATCAGATGTGGTGATCCATTTGCCACACACACCAGGGCTGGTACGCCAGCTGCCGAGCGATTGCTGGATAGTCGCCCTGCCAGAACGTTCCTAGTCGCACATAGCCGGGTTTTCGTCCGAAGCAAGCGCAGTACCACTGGAGATGCCATTGGTGCCATCAAGCAGGGCACAGAAATCTCAGGCTGCACCGAAGGCAGATGGCTCCACTTGTCACGTGAAAGTGCGCAGGCAGTGAATGCCATGCCCAAAAACAAGAGTGACACGAGATACGTTGATGCTTGGGTGCCTGGATGGATTGTAGCCGCACATCCCGATTTTCACTTTTCGTTTTTGTGTTTCAGACTTTCGGCTTTTTGTTTCAGTTTGTGGGATCATATGATGGCATAGATGGGCCCAAAAATCTTTCATCTCATCCCACTGCAAGCCGTCCCTGGTTAGAAGATGTTAGAAGGAGATGACATCGCAAGGTGTTGATGGATGGAAGTCACATCGGCATCGCCTCGGACTTATTGGTGCCTGAGGAGTTGGCCCCTCCAGAGCTGCGCGAACGCGCGCAGCAGGAGGAGGAGGCGCGACAGAAGCGGCGTGAGGAAGTCAAGAAGAGCCAGGAGAAGAAGGTGGTGACGCGGAAAGGAAAGGATGCTGCCAAGGATGGGTGCTGATGAGTTGAGGGGTTTGTCATTATTGTGGTTAGTTATTTGCTGTTGTTTAAATATTATATATGACATATTGACATATCATATAAGTTAAATTGGATTCCTAATGCTATAAGGCTAAGTGGGGATATTTTCAGCAGCATGGGATCGAACAGGAATAGTTTTCATGGCTCAGACGGAGATGCAGTCAGATTATGTTGAACAAAGTTGGGAAATATTTGGAGATCTGGAAGCCCAGGAAAGATAGGATGCAGATGGACATCCCACATCACAATATATGGTGTTCTGATGCAGACAGCTGTCCGGCTTGACCATCATCCAAAGCGGCTATCAGTAGTGTCAACCTCGGAGAAAGAACCACTGGCTGATCGAGTGGGGTTGTGCTTTTCCCCTCAATGGCATCCCAAAGTGGCCAAAGTGATGATTTGCTGTAAAAAACCACGCAATGAAACAGGCTAACATCATAGCTGATTCCACTGCCCCCAATGGGAGACAGATACCCTGAAGGAGGTGAAAGAGCCAGACAGCGAAGATGAAGCAGATGCAGTGAAATTAAAGGAGCCGCTGCAAAGCTTGATGGAGGTTTTGTACACCAAAGCCGTGCCTGATTTCAAGATTTTTCAGTCCCATTTTTTTTTACTTTGAATCCTTACTTATAATCATACAAATTTAAAGGGCACAACAATTCCAATCAACACACTGTAGTACAGTCATCTTTTTGAGATCCCCATCGGCTACAGTTGACTAGAAGCTGTTTTTGGGATGGGTGCCCGAACCCAGGTGGACTATCTGATCCTGAAGCCCCAGCTGCCGATCCATCGCCGGCCCTCCACCAGCTCGCGAACACTGGGTCAGCTGAAGCGAGGGCAGATCGTCAGTGGATGGCCGCAGGAATCCTGGCTGCTGCTTGCGGACAAGGGAACCACACCCAAAAGCACCAAGGGTGGCTGGATCTTGGTGGATGCCAGCTGCTTAGGTCTGGGGCAACAGGCACAAGCCCAATGCCCCGTTCCCAAGGAGCTTCGGCCCTTTTCGGAGGCCGTGGTGGTGGAATGGACCAAGTTTCCGGCCAGACACGTGGAGTACCAAGTGGAATGGGCGGAGGAAAGTGAGAAGGACAAGATCACGGTGGCCAGGTCAAGGGAGACCATGACCATGGCTCGAGTGCATGAATTACCTGCAGATTCTCAACTCATCTTCCGGTTGACCGCCAAGGTGTACACTGCACCACCGGAGCAGGGGGGTGAGATCTTCACAGAAGCTGTTGGGCCCTGGGAGGAAGCAGAGACTGGGGCAACCATTGAGAAACTGGAGGAGGGCAATCTCTGCTGCTTAGCTGATTGTAAGGGATTTGTGGGGAGGGAGATGAATACACCTGAAACATGGCACCCAAACCCAAGTCCCTGCTGCTTGCACATTTTTTGTGTTCTTTTTCAAAGTATCTAACATCTTCCTTTCGGGAATTATGACATGTGCACACAAACTCATCTACAAGTCAATGTAGACGATTCCACTCACAACGAATGTTTTTCCTCCATGAGCACAATCATATCTCACTTGCAGTTAGAGCGTGCTCAGCCGTGCCTCAATAGGTCAAGGTCGTTTTTCGAGGTGTTGACCCTTTGGCAAATCTCCGTGGTCGCTGCATGGACTGCTCCTGCCATGGTTTCGTGCTGGCAGAGTATGGGGAACGGCCGCGCACTGGGGATACCCTGGAAGAGGTGTCCTGCCGACGCTGCAGTTGCTCGTGCGTAAGGCACTTCATCATCGGAAGCTGGCCACAAACAGTGTCACTGAAGCTTTGAATCCATTCTTCTCTTAACACAATTCTATATAACATTATGTAACTATATATATATATATATATCATACATTACCATATCGTATACCACAGGAACCCCCCAAACTAAGAGCGACAGATTTCCAGCCTTCTGGGTGCCTCATGTGCCAGACCCCGGGTGTCACCCTCAGGAGAGTTCCACTACCGCAATCCTTCGGCCGCCAGCGTGAAACGGCCGCCGGTGAGTGAGGCGCCCAAGGCACTCCCAGCCCCAAAAGAGGAGGTGCGACCCATCACGTGGAAAGTGGAGGATGGTGAGGGTCACATCCAATTTGTCCTGGACAAAGTCGGTGAAGCCCATACCTTGTACGAAACCTTGGGGGTGACTGGCGATGCAGATAAGGCCATGATCCGCTCCGCGTACCGGCAGGTGTCCCTGAGCATTCATCCGGACAAGGTGGGGCATTTGGAGGATTTGGATCTGCAAAAGCAGGCAGAGAATGCCTTCAAAGTTGTATCCTCAGCCTATGAGATTTTGAACGACGACAAGAAACGTGCGGAGTATGATCGAAAGCTGCGTTTGACTGGGGCAACCTTTGGTAGTCGCTCCGGTGGCCGCTTCAACCTTACCAACATTGCATTCCTGAAAAAGTTCCTCAGCAAAGAAAAGGGTGGATTTGGATGGGACCTGTCAGCAAAGCCACCTGGGGATTGGGAAGAACAAGCCCCAGGCGTGTATGTGCGTGGCAGTGGGAAACCCAAAGAGGCCGAAGAACCCTCTGAAACGTGACTCTTCAGACACATGCCAGCAGAGCTTTAAAAAAAATGTCTGCAATTTCAGTGTAGTTGGGAGGGATTTATTGTTGGTTTCACCAGTCACTTCGGACACGGATCCTTTGTGCACCTCCTTCTTGCTTGTGCTTTCAGGACTACGTTCATGCCACTCTGTGGGCCTTTGGAGTTTACAGCAATGCATGATTATTCATTCAGCTGGCATTGAAAACACATGAATTATGCAAAACAGCTGCTGTGATGCAGGAGGTGTTGTGAACAAAGCAGAACCGCAGGTGGCAAAGAAGTGAAGTGCATTCAGAATTCATTTGACTGGATTCCGGCCGAGACGCGTAGAATCGTAGAACGGGCCGTTTCTCTTTCGGAGTTTTTTTGGCACCCCGTAGAGTGTGTAGCCGTGCGCAAGGAAAGGCAGGGCTTGCTTGAACGGTGGCAAAAGAGCCAAGCCAGACACCATGGGCTTCTGATGCGGGGCATTTCGATGTAAGATCAGGGCAAGAATCGATCAGTGATGGTGTTGATGGTTGATTGTCTTGTTGGGTGGAACAGTGCTACATTGGTGCGATGGTGCCCACATCACTTCTTTTCAAGAGCCAATGTTAAGACTGTCAAGAGGGGGTGTAGTGTAGTTAAGACACAGTCAGCTTGAGTCTGAAACAGGGGACTGTGAAGATCTGTGAAGTGTGGTCCCATGGGTCCCATGGGTCCCATGGGTCCCATGATTTGTGCGACTTGTGGCAGCTTTGCAGCTTGAGCTGAGACCAAGGCTTCAAACACAGCAACAGCTCATGAGTGCTTTGGCCCAAGGCGGGGTGGGGACTTGAGCCAGCACGATAAAGGACGCTGACCAACAAGGCAGCGATTTGTACACGTGCGGTAAATCGGGGGATATTCATGGATATTAATATTCATTTGTATTCATTGATCTTTAATCTTCATGGACATTTATGTAATATTCAGCAATAGTAAGGCAGTGATTTCCTTAAACATATCCGATGGTGGCACCTCACTCCTGTGCCACCGATCTTGTACTGCCAGGTGCTGCACCAATCGGCAACCCTCAGTTTGCAGAGCCAGGAGCTGAGTCACAGACCGCTCGAGCTGAGAAGGTCCATTGACCAACGCACTTCACTGGAGCGGTCTTGGAGGGGTCTGAAGGGTACTAATTATATACATATATAGATATATATTGTATATATATATATATGTTCATAGTCATTCATATTCACGAATCACGTGTATTCACTACTCATATCTGTATATTATATAGTCACTATCATTCATGGTCACTATGGTGCCTTCCACTTCAACAACAAGACATTGATTTACCCGCAGCTGTTGAGGATCATTGCATAGAGTAAAGGGATCAGCTCCACGTTGCTCAATGGGCCTGGCTCTACCAATTTTGCTGTCGTCTACCCTGGTGCTTTTTCTGTCCTTCCTTTTTGCACCCAATCCGGAAATGATTCTTGGTCCGCGCTTGGGCCGCTTGGTTCAGATTCGCAGGTCACAGGTGAAGTTGAAGTTTTTCATGTCTGGGGTGAGCACCGCCGAAGCTCACCCTCAACTTGCTGCCCTAGATCATGTGGTCCAAGGGATGAAAGACACTGGCCTTTCTAGCAGGGAGAGGCTGACAAAAGTCATTGATCTGGTGGATGATTATGGCTGGAATCATGGCTGGTTGATGAATGTTGGTGACGTCAAGGGGAAGATCATGGATGATGCGCTGCAGCTTCGCTTGGCTCAGGGAGACCTGAAGGTGGCGCTGGAACTGGGGACCTTCATTGGCTACAGCACCCTGCGGCTGGCGCGCAAGTTGAATGACACCTCGGCCGAGATCATCACGGTGGATCCAGATATCATGGCATATGCAGCTGGGTTGAGCCATGGGGGCCAGTTTTTTTTGCCATTTCCCCATATTTTCCAATCTTTTTAAGTGAGCTGTTGATGAAAGTTGAACAAAGTTGACCCACAGGTTCCATTTTGAAGTCAGCCACCAGGCCATTTCAAGCAGCATCTATGAGCAAGCAGGGGTTCGAGATCGCATCACAATGAAGACCGACTTTTCGTCGAACGCATTTCGAAAATTGAAACTTGCCAAATTTCCCGTCGGGATTATCCTAGAATGGATCTGCCGGAACCTCCAATTTGGGGACGGTTGGTTAGTTTATGTTCCCTACTTGCTCCCCCGCTAGTCCCAAGGTGTTCCAAAGTCAGCAATGGCTTGACATACACTTCAACTTTGAAATCTTACGCCTGTGCATGTTTTTTTTGGTTTCCAGCCAGCTGTGAGGAAAGAGGAAGGCAAACAGATTGATTTCCTGTTCATTGATCATGTGAAGCACCTCTACCTCTCAGACCTGAAACTGGCGCTAGAGCTGCAAATTCTTGCGAAAGGCTGTGTGGTGGTAGGGGACAACATTCTCTACCCTGGATCTCCGGACTACAAAGAGTACATGCTTTCGGATGAAGGGCGCAAGCTCTTCAAAACGGAGGCGGGGTGATAGCCACTTGTGGGGGTGAACTTGGTGATTTTTGTCCTATGATATACCGTAGTCTCGTCATTTTTTCGGCCCTGGTATTTAGGGTGTTGGGAGCAACCCTGGAGTTGAAATAGGTCATACGATAAATATTTAGATTATGTAGGCATGCTTACTTCTGCACTTGTATCGTATCTAGTTTCTTTCCGCTGCCTCAGGCAATCGGGACAGACAACAATAGCGAGAGAGAGAGAGAGAGAGATCTATATAAATCGTCTACATTTACATGCAGGCAATATATACCTATACACACTATTTGTATTTAAACATATAGCACATATAGGCATATAATCTGTATAGTCGTTCCACATTTTGAAGTTCATATCGGTCATATCGTGTGATTGAAGATGCGAGTACTATCTTGAATGTTGCTGTCCAATTCCAGCGGGTTTGATTCCCAACAGCTGCGCCGCTGCGCCAGGTACACAGCACCCACCTTGAGTACTGGCCCGATCAGCCTGATGAAGTGCTGGTGAGCACGTTTTTAGGATGAGCCGCTTGCCGCAGCTTGCCGCGGCCTTCCAAGCGGTGGGTGGATGAAGCAGGATGGATGGCCACTTGGGTCGTTTCATTCAAAAGAGCCCACCTGTACAGGCCTCTGGGGCATGGTATGCCTAGACAGATCACAAAAAAAGATTGCGCGGTTGAACCGTGTCGAAACATGTCGAAACTGCTGCTGTGCTTGCTGGTTACTGAGGCCGACAGCACCGCAATGTGAGCCACCGTTGATGTCACAGAGGCCACCGGGCATTCTTGGTGTGATGTTTCAAGATGTGTCAGCCATGACCACTGTAATACTCTTGGACACTTTTCGGGTGATAAACCGCAAAGTTTTGCAGTTGGATGATTGATGAGATGCTGAATCATCCTGTATTTTGCAAAGATGGGGCTTGTCACGAAAGCTAGCTTGCTAGCTGGAGTTGGATTTGCTTGAACATGCTTTAGCAATGTATTGGGGCGAGACTGGATCCAGCTCGCATGATTTTCATGCCGAACTGGTTTTGGGGCCCCCTGGTCGCACATGATTAATCATGTCGAATCTGTACCCCTCCCCCTCCCCCGCCCCGCGGCGGTCCAAACCCTGCTGCATCCATCCCGCTGGGTTTCATCTGTGACCATGCGTTTGCATGCCCACACACGCACACATAATATTCACCGTCAGTGTTGTGAATGCAATGCGCCGCAATGTAGTTTAATTTACTGTAAACCAATCCAATGTAATCTAATGTAATGGGATCCAGCGCAATCCGCAATCTAATCTAATTTAGTGCAACCTAATGTAATGTAATCTAATATTTACATTATCACATTATGTATATAATGTAATGTGAATGAAAATGGAATTTTACTGTAATGACATTTAATGTAATGAGAGAACAACCACTTGGATTTTGCATTCCTTTTCCTCAAGAAGCCTGCGTGAAAACATTGCCCGGTCTTGGCGAGGAATAGAAGATGCACATCTTAAGATTCCCACACATTTCTTGTTCGATGGATGTATGCACTTAAGTTACCACATTCTATGGAAGATGCACATCTTAAGATTCCCGCACATTTCTTGTTCGATGGGTGTATGCACTTAAGTTACCACATTCTAAGACTGGGTTATTTGTATAGTGGATATGTATACATAGTGTTACAAATAAATTATAGAATTATCGATATGTCGCTAGGCAGATGGAGATATTTTGATATATTCATCATAGTCGCATAAATATATAATATATAGAATATGTCATGGACAGGAACGAGGAAGGAAAGGCCGAGGGAAAGGGATTCAATCGGATTTGCAAAGTGGCTCAACCGAAGCGCGTGCGGTTGGGGCACTTTGTATTTGGCAAGTAAGATGCTAGGAGAGTAATGTTTGTTAACGCTGGTGTGCTAGGATGTCAGGGGGAGGGTTGTGGAATGATTATCATGCATGCCAGCTAGCATCATGACACACTGCTGTGAACGTGTCAGCAACATTGAGTGGTAGGCCACATATTCTTTCAATACACATCTCTCCTTGCCCAGCTAGCTTTCGTCCCCTTCCCTTTCGCCTCAAGTTAACACCCAACTTTGCATGGCCACCAGCATGGATGACACGCGTATCCAGGCATGTGCTGGCTGCAGCACTTGAAGTTCTCGCAGCACGGGGCTATTCAGGCCAGGTGAAAGAATATAACCTTTGGCGCAGCCCTAGGTATCCGGCCGTGATGGTGGAGCCTCCCAGACGGGAGTAGAATAATAGTTGCAGCAGTTTTCTGCCTTGAAATATCTGAGGCAATTGCCTGAAGAATTTCTTGAGGGTTTTGATCCATTTGCATCTCCTCCTTTCAGTCTGAATCTGGTTTCCAGGAAACCCCAGTGCAGATGCGACTCCACGGACGCGCGGAACCCAGGACATATCCTTGCCCAGCATCCTTGCGAGGATACCCTGTGGCCATCCAGCAGCGAAATGCACAACTGAGGCTGGACATGATGAGCAGAGGCCCAAGCAGTCTCAGCACCTTGGCTGTGGCCGAGGATGGAAAATGGCTCGGGGAGAGCATGGGATAGACATCTTTTTTGGGGACGAGCATCCAATATGGCTGCACCAAAGGAAGCTGCGACCCGAGGCTTGGGCTCTGCAGGAAGTGCAGCGACGCAGCGAGACCGCTGATGATCCGCTGATGCCGTTGTGTTCGAAGTTTTTTTGCAGCGGGACCCGGGCCCCTGAGGCACGGGGTCTCCAGACTCTGCCTGGTTGGGGTTCTTTCAAACTAGAAAGGGCTACCTCACCTCGAAGTTTTCAGGTTGTGGATGACTCATCATGATTCATCCGCGACCGCATTCCCATGCTTTCCACTTTGCACTTGAAATTCGAAACGTTTCCCTTTATACAAAGCGGTAGGAGCGATAGGTCGTTAGGGCAAAGATCTGCAGAGAATGCCTGCAATTTCCCCAAAATATGCTGTGCCACGCGTTTGGCTCAAGTGCCTTTGACGCAAGGAGCAGCGACCATTCTTGGCCAAGCAGCCAAACATCATGGCGAAGTCAAGCTAAGTCATGTGGTACTTTTCTGAGAAGTCCCGATTTTCCTGGTTCAACCCCCATTTCTGTTGATTAAAATCCAAGCATTGGCTGCTTCAAGCCAGATGTTTGCTGAATGTCTGCTTGGCAAGAACACGTCACACGTGGGGGACAGGCAGATCGGAGCTTCAGCTCCCACAGGCTGATTCAGCGCTGGATCAGCAAAAGAAGTACAGACTCTCCGTGTGGAGAGGAACTTGGAGGGGAGTTCGGCTATACCATGGCTATACCATGGTCACAGTGGCTATACCATGGCTCTATAGCAAGTAAATAGCATTAAATAGTTTTGCTTTTCATTGCTGATGCTACTGATTGGCGCGCGTTGCGACATTTCACCAGATTGATGGAACGGAATAGGGTTGATACCTCTGACATTTCTGAGAGTTGTCCACCGGAATCCCAGCCACTTGCTGTCCCCAGTCTAAGACCATGGCCAGCGTGGCCGGGGACCCATCACACTTTTGGAAGCCCTACAGATCGGTCGGGCGTAGCGGTTCGTGAACAACTTTAGACTTGCAACGAAATCGCAAGGTCCAATATAACTGGCAGCAGCTGGTGCAGTCAGATGTGATGAAATGCGGCAATATGCGGCAATGCATTCAAGTGTCCAATTGAACAACGTTGAACTTGGCCCATCTCAAGAAATGTTCGAAGCTGCCGAGGTGGGCCCTGCATTCGACTCTTGTGGCTTTGCCTCTGACGGCCACAATGCTGGACCAGTCGAGCAAGCATTTGGGGATTGCTACTGGACCCTCGGACACGTCAAATGTTCATGCTCTCGCGGCTGCAAAATGATTGTGCGATAGGAGGCTTGCGGCTGCAACAAGGGGGCTTCAATGCCCCATGTTGAAACATATAAAGACATGTTTCGATGACATTGTTTGATTTTAAGAATCACTTGACTTGAAGATACTGTTGTTGGAGATGATTCTGTAGCTGGATGACTATCAAGAAATCTATGTACCAGGCCTCACAATTGGGAACTTGTGGTGCTGCTGGTGCAGGTGTCAACCCTCAGTGCTTCAGATTTGCCTGGGGGCTGCAAGGTTGGTGTGGTCAAGGCGGGCTGGAATTGCGATGCATGTGTCATTATTGCAGGGGTATTTTCTTGTTTTTACTTGCCATTGACTGATTGCATTGGTTCCTACAGACCTTGAAGCTTAGCTTTTTTTGTTCGGAGGGGGATATCACCTGCCCACCTGCCTTCCTGCGTTCAGGAAGAGTGATGGTGTGGGAGATGATGCAGATCCCTGCTGAAGGCTCGTTGCATCTTCTTTCGATTTTGCATCCCTTTCAGTCATTTGATCTCAAAGAGCTATAGGGGTCGCGCAAGGCTTGTGAGATGGAGATAGTCATCAGGTTCGAACAGGTTGCCTGCTGGCACCTGGCTAATTTCAGCAAGACCTGCAGAGGGCAAGAAGATGAGGCCGAATATATCCCAAAAGTGGAACCTTGAAATCCTTGGCAGGCTTGAACAAACTGCTGTTGATCAAGCGGTCAGCTGAAGTAGCCAATGGAAAAACAGTACAAACTGAGATTCTCCAGGAGAATCTCAAGTCTCAGTTTCATCCCTGGGCAGTGGCTCAGAGGGCAGCCGCACCAAAACAGAGAGCTGCTCGAGAAAAAATGCTGCCAAGAGTAAAGCGACTGTAACTAGTCATGGCATGTCATGGCTCTGACAATGCTCTGACTGCCATTTGGTGATACTCGTATTTGGTGTCAGACTCAAGCATGCAACTTACGAAATGGAGCTCAAGATACTCCCCATCGAATGCTGGATGCCGTGTCATGAGGATCCTGCCATGTGCTCTTGAAGCAGGGAGGTTTTCTTTTTGTCGATGGATGAATTTCAACCAGTCCCTGCTGCTGTTTCCCGGAAAAAGCTGAAGCATGAGACAGTATCACACGACGGCCCCAGCCACCATCATGTGAGAAAACATGTCTCTCGCAGTCAGTCAGGGGGCTTCTCAAGCCATCAGGAACCAACAAATGGTACACAATCAGTGACAATCAGCTACAAAAAGAAAGGTCAGACCTGATTTTGTTCATGTCAGCCACGTTTTTTTTTTGAAAGCTTTGAATGAGGGGACATCAGGTTCAAGTGGCCAGAAAAGCGATGATAAGCATGGAAGCTGCAAGTGTTGGTGGATAGGGCAATTGGTACAGCTATGATAGCAGAATGCAGGAGGAGAGCGCAGGCCTGCCTTCATTTCCCTAGAATCTGACATGATGACAAGCATGAGCAATTCAGTCTGGAACATCCCCAGCCAGTTTTCCATAGTTTTCCCCGCAGATTTCCCATATTGATATGTTTGGTCCATTGCCGCAGGCGCCGCGGCATTTGTGCGCTTTGCCATTGCCCAGCGCGGGGGTCCGGTGCACGAGGCGGCGTGAAGCAATGCACACGTCGTATCACCAGCAGAATCGTCTTTCTGTCAGGTGGTGATTCGCACTGGTGAGGCTGGTGTGGGAATTTTGATGACGCTGAGGATTCACATTCACCGCTTGGGACCTCTGGAGGTCGCCTTTTTAGGACGAGCGCCTAAAGCCAGTGTGGTGGTTCAGGATTCTAGCTTGGAGCCCAGAGGGTTTGTTGCTGTGCTGTCAATAAAGGTTGCCGTTGAAGTCGAAGTAGGTTTCCAGGCGTTGTTTTGTTGAAACAGCTCCAGCTGTCAAGACAGCAGAATCATGTACAAGTACCTACAGGGGGCCCTATTTTCACTTTTTGGAGTTGTGTTGAGCTTAGCCCTTGGCATACCATCAGAATCCATCCGTGACTCTGCTACTCCGCAGCCATGTGGAAGCCCATGTAGCCAACACGGGGCCATCGAGCACAACGGCGGCTTGGCTTTCTCACTTGGTGGGCGAAGTCTTGCCCAACAATTGGATGGTTTGTGATCCTAGACATATGATTACCTAATTTGTGCGCCCGTGGGTCTTTAAATTTGACCATGTCAAATTGGATTCAGCCATTGGCCACTTGATGGTTTCTTCTCAACTGGTGACCGCGTGAAATGGTTGCGAACTGGTCGGCCGGGCGTAGAACAAAGTCCTGCGAGGTCCATCGGTCCATCGTTTTGTTTCATTAGTCTGTGACTTCTGCCACACGTTCTCGTTTGATTCGTCACTTTTGCATCCCTGCTGGGGATCATCACAAAGCATCATTCCGAATAGGTGTGTATAGTATATCTTGGCCCCCATGGATTACCACACAAACACACATAGCAATGATGAAAACAATAATAACAGTAACAATAGTAACAACCCTAGAAATTAAGAATAACAACACTAATATACAACAACAACAACAACAGCAATGGCGCTAACAATAGTGATAGAAAGACTAGTACCAAGAGTAAGAGTAACGATAATAATGATGATAGTTAGGCATAAGATATAAATTATTATGAGAATATTGTTACCATATCAATCATATAGTTGCGCGCACAGTTTTTCGGATAAAAAAAAAGATGTTTTCCCCTCCAGATGGGTTAGATAACCAGCCCTTGGAGGTTCATGGCATCCACGGCCGTGGAGACTCCAGCATCTTCAACGGAGGTTGGGAAGGTCAAGGGCTGAACAGAGTCGAATCAAAAGCCGATGACTTTCCATGTGTGCCACCGTCAAAAGATTGAGTATTATTAATGTTTCCACGAACGGGGATGGTCATCCCCTGATTGATAGGGGTTGATGTACCATAATGTACCCATTATATATAATGGTTTACAAGGTATTTGCTGATTGAATGGGAGGACAAAGATCCATAACTGTCACCTGTTTGGCTGTGAAATGAATATCCCTCCAGCAATCTAAGGGAAGAGTCCAAGTTTTCTGGCAGAGCAGTTTGCTGTTGGATGGCCTGCAGGCGACCGAGACATCCTCAGATGCCCAATCGGAGGATTCCCAGCTGCTTACTCCAAGAGTGACCCAATAGCATATGATATTACTGCATGTGATTTTGGATTATGGACTTTCTTTTTGTTTCAATTAATCTGAAGGGTTATACTGTAAATCACCATCAGCTGATCATTTTTGAAGGGTTGGATTTAATCGTGGTTGTTCTCTTTGGGGGAAGGGCGGTGTTCGAGAGTTCGCCCACAGGAGGCTCCTGGACTTCCCCGAAAGGTCTTCCGCTTCTTTGGAAATGTCGGACATCGTCGCTGGGGTCTGCAAGTTGAGAGGTGCTAAGGATCTTGGGTAATGTGGGATCGACCCGATGCAATACACAACTATCATTTGGGGATGGTATTATAAACCCACTCATTTGCGGTGATATTGAGGATGGTTTTACTTACTGGGTCAAGAGCATTAAAAAAATGAGCAGCTCCAACAATTCTCAGATTTCTGCTGGTTCAAAGTCTGTGCTCTGAGGTATAGTAGACAACATGAGCTTTGTTGGTGAGGCCCCGACTATTGGAAGCTTTTTTGCTGTTGGCAGGGTGGGCGTTGTGTTCCGACTACCATGGTTTCACGAGCATGTTCTTGTCTGGTCAGGTTCTTGTTGAATTCCTGGAGTTGGATAAGCATCCGCACCCTGGTGATGCAAATGGAGCCAGCTTTGGGCACCAGATGGCACCAGCTTAGAATCACGGTTATCCATTGCAATCCACGGCAGGTACCATCGAGAGATGGAAGATCTGAGGAAGGCACAGCGGAAGAAAAAGAAGGCCCTGGAGCAGCAGGAGGAACAGAAACAGGCCCGCGAGGTGCGGAAGACGACGACTGGCTGATGGAGATGAACATAGTGACATAGTCTCTGCATAGCTGCTATGACGATTTGCTCATGTCTTATTGATGTTCTACTCTAGTCTTTGGCTCTTAGGTAATATCATGCATATAAGTCCGTATATAACTCCTTTACACCCCCTTTTATGACACACATTTTGAGATGACGATGGTTGTTTCTGTCTTTCTTTCCATTCTCTCTCTCTCTCTCTCCCTCTCAGGCCGCAGAGATCGCTAGCTTGGAAGAAGCTCAGAGTGCTGACGCAGCGGAGACAGACATTCGATAAATGGAATGTCTTAATGTGAGTAAATGATTGAAACATATTACGCGGTTGCGTTTGTGTTGATCTTCATGTTTTCGATGTTGACCTCCACATGAAATGCAAACTTTGTCCAATTTTATTCAATTTTATACCTCAGGTGTGACACGTTATGTAACAGGAGCAGAGGCAACTACTTAAAACCGCAAAAACGCAGAGATTGAAGATTTGCGATGAGATGCAAGCAGCCTAAACACAGAGAGAATTGATGGGAATTGCCCCCCCCCTTGAGCTCTACGCATTTGAGTGGAGTCGATGTAACATGTAGTTCACCCAGTAGTTCGCTGAATTCGGGGCGAAATGGCCCACGTCGGACAGAGAACAGGATTGGAAAAGGCCAGACGGACCGGTGGGTGACTGTCAAGGACTGCCACGATGAGTTCACCCCGTGACCCAGCTTTCCTGCCCAAGGCGTTTCGTCGCAGCATGTGGAGTTCTCCTTGGGCAGGGTGCCAGCGAAGAAGTTGTTGCCTCAGCGGACATTATTTGTTGCGTTTTGGAGGACATGGACCGCAAAACCATACCAAAACCAGATAGCTTATTCAAACAACTAACGGCAACTGACGCAAATAGCACTCGAGCGGCTTGGATCTCTTGGCGCGCCCCTGCTGCAATTTGGCTCATGGTAGTTTGTTTCCCTTTGTGACCAAGTTCATTAAGTCCTGGCCAACGCTTTACAACCTGATTCGAGTGGCCCATGCATTGCAACTGGCTCATTCACACTCTTGAGTCTAAAGATGGATCACAACACATGCGCTGGACAAATCGCAACCCTGTGAGCCACAGTAAGATTTTCAATACCGAACCATGACATTTCCGTAGCCAAGTTTGGCGTAGATCCTGGGGGCCATGGGTGGTGAAGCCTCGAAGGCTGGGAAGATACGGCAGTTGGGTGATGGGAAAAATTGCAGGACCTGTTTTTGGAGTCTCAAATGCCATGATTTTCCCTCAGTTTGGCATGTTTGCTTTCAGAAACTTTCATCAATCGTGGTGGTGGCGGCTTCTATATAAATTTTATATAATTTTATATCAGCTGGGGCTTTCTTGGCCGTTTGTTGGTTCTTGCTGGACTGACAGGGGCAGCGCTTACCGTTTCCCAGCCAATGGAAAGGGAGTTTGACCCTCAGAAAACAGCTGGGGAAGCTGAGATGTGAATGAAGGAGCCTGTGCTGACTTGTTGCTGTTTGATCTGAAATCATTTGACAAGCTCATCCTCAATCAATTGATGGTTTCAACCATTTCTACCTGACCACTGGGATGCTGCTTCCAGTTCTGATGTGTGTTCCTCAGCTTTCAAGGTCTGGAAGATGCCGTGACCCCAGGAGTCATCCTGGAAGAAAGGCAATGCAGATGCTAAACACTTGGAGAATTGGATGTGTCATCCCAGGAAGTGGGGTAGCTATAAGGTGGATTCACCCCAAACACAACAGGTAGTTCTAGGTGCTGTAGTCCTGCAGTGTTTGGAAGACACTCCGAATGAGCTGAACACTCAGGCGTTGAAGGTGGTAAATGAGCAGATTCTGCCCTTAAGCACCGAAAACTTCACATCTGTCGAGGCTGCTGGGACCGCAGTTTGGCACCCTTTGAAATAGACAGGCAATTCATCTAGTAATTCTTATCTAACTGGATTTAGCTGGTGGATCGTGGCAGGACTCCAAACGTTTGACATCCATGGTCCATTCGTATCATAGGAATCATAGGTATCATAGGTAGATTGTAGACCATTCTAAGATATTCTAAGCCAGTAAAGCTCATAATTCTTGTTGATCCGCATTTCTTGGGATGTGGCAGGCTCCAATGGTTCAGCTGTCTCCGGAGATTTGGCATTTCGAAGACTTCTTGGACCACGTGACTTGGTGGATGGCAGTGATGGGCTGAGTGGTGTACAGACTGATGAGCTTGGTTTCTTGGGGATCATTAGAGGCCATATGAGGGAGACTTCTTTTACCAACCACTATGATTTGAGGTGGAATGGTATCTTTTACGGCTCAACTGTGACTTAGACCAGGTTCTGGCGTAGACCATTGAATGTGCCATTCCTGATCCAAGGGTCACAGAAATTCCGGAGAAACGACTCTGACATTTGACCATCCACAACGGGGTTTGTCCATGTTTTCCCTGGTGGTTTGCCTGAATTACAGGAGCTTAGCATGTTCGACATGCTACTGCCAATCTCTACCGCCCAAGGCAGAAGAATCGCTAGAACGATATCCGCAGCTTGGAAAGCGGATCGACAAAATGGTTCCCAAAGTTGTTCTGGAGCCAGAATTTTGGCGAGCCTAAGCTGCACCACAAACAATCATAAACACCTTGGGCGGTCTCCCCGGCAAACATGCGAAAAGCCAATCAGAAAATAGCGGCACTTGTCGGTCAGTAGGGATTCTCATAGTGGATTATGATGATCCTCAATACTTTGGGTAGTGTAGACCCCTGAAACCATCAACCTGATTGTGACATGGCAATTGAAAGAGTCTTTATGGACTACTTGGTCAGCTGAGTTGCCAATGCGCCACTCTGAGGACTGTTTTTTTGCCACCTCTATCGCGGACTGCATGCCAGCCCCCAGACGCAGGAGCAACCTGCCAAAGAACTTGCGACCCCGTGAAGTGGGAAAAGGGCACTGCTGGGTGGACCTATCATGTGGCCAGTCAATTTCATTTTTTTTTTGTGCCAGAAAATTGGCGAAGAATTCAGACTCCAGGTAGCACAGGTGTGAACATGACATGATTATATACATTGATTCAATATGAGCATTGCGTCAGGAGCTGACTACAGAACTGCTGGAAGAGGAATCTGACAAGACCTCCAATGCCATCATATCTTGCTTTCGAGAAACTTGGAGATGTCTTTTGAACAAATTGAACAAACTAAAACAAACAAATGCGTAACAGTGCCAACTTGAAGCCTTGATGTCTTGATGTTACGCAGCTGCCATTTTGAGCTGAGGATTCAGCCACCTTCAAGGTCCTGGCGCAAAGCGAGACGGAAGCCATTTCGCGGCGTGACGCCGAGGATGCGGAGAAGCTGGCTGCGGGCATTGCAAAGGCTGTTGCCAAGGGTGTCTTGGAAGCGAATCCCCCAGTGGAAGCCACTTTNGCGGCGTGACGCCGAGGATGCGGAGAAGCTGGCTGCGGGCATTGCAAAGGCTGTTGCCAAGGGTGTCTTGGAAGCGAATCCCCCAGTGGAAGCCACTTTTAAGGTGGATGTGCTGGGCAAAAGTGCGGATGCAGTGGCTGAGGGCATTATTGATAAACTTGGGAAGGCCCCTGCAAGTGGATGCATCGTTGTTCTAACTGGCTTGAGTGGGACTGGCAAAGGAACTACAGTTTCCAAACTTCAAGCAAGCTTGCCCAATGCGGCAAGTTGGTCAAATGGCAATGTTTTCAGGGCACTCACCTTGCTTGCAGTGACCCATTGTGAACAATCAAACCTTGAGTTCAAGGGAGAAGTGCTGACCCCGGACTTGTTGCAAAAGTTCATTTCATGCCTTGAGTTTGGAAAGTTCAATGGTCGCTTTGACATCCGAATATCTGGGCTCGGGTATGATTTACTGGTGTCAGAAGTGGCAAACACTGTCCTGAAGGAACCACGGGTGAGCAAGAACATTCCAACAGTAGCTGAGATGACACAAGGAGAAGTGGTGTGTTTTGCTGCAAAGGCGGCTGAATTGATGCGAGCTGATGGCATGAACGTGTTGATGGAAGGCCGTTCGCAGACATTGGACTACATTCGAACCCCGCACCGGTTTGAGCTGACCTTGCCAGAACCTATCATCATTGGCATGAGACGTGCTGCCCAGCGCATGATGGGCANAGACATTGGACTACATTCGAACCCCGCACCGGTTTGAGCTGACCTTGCCAGAACCTATCATCATTGGCATGAGACGTGCTGCCCAGCGCATGATGGGCAATGCGTTGCAAGCCATTCGGTCTGCATCTCCATCACAGCGCAAACGCGCAGATATTCAGGAGTCCCTAAACCTAGCCCTTGCCCAGATGCTTGTTTCAAGCATCCCTCAGGAATCCTTCGGGTACTCAAGCCCTTTGACTGCTGCAACCTTGCAAAATGGGGATGACTCCGCTAGCAATGCCATCATCTCAAGCTTTTCATCAGATTCCCATTTCCTCGTCTTCTCCCAGAAGGAAACTGAAGCCATTTTGCGGCGTGACGCCGAGGATGCGGAGAAGCTGGCTGCGGGCATTGCAAAGGCTGTTGCCAAGGGTGTCTTGGAAGCGAATCCCCCAGTGGAAGCCACTTTNAGACATTGGACTACATTCGAACCCCGCACCGGTTTGAGCTGACCTTGCCAGAACCTATCATCATTGGCATGAGACGTGCTGCCCAGCGCATGATGGGCAGTGCATTAGAAGGCTTGAAGCGAAATCCCCAAACGGATGCCTATCATGCATTGAGAGATGCGTTGTTTCGAATGCTTTATCCCTCTGAAGGGATATGACCTAGCTTTGCACGAACTCGTGAAGCTGGCAAGAAATGCAACACTTCCGCACATTGCTGCACATCACAGCATAAGGGAGTGGTGTAAGAAATTGCTGAGCGCCTGACTTGAGTACCGGGATGAAATCCCAGCTGGTTTGGTGACCAACCAGCCGCACATGACTCCCATTCTGCTGTCTTAGGTCTCCAGAGAGGGCTGGTCAGCCATGTGTGCTTGCTCGCGATAGGCAGAGTGCTTGTTTGACTGACACTTCTGTTCAAGTGTGCGAAGTGGTCATGCAAACGAACACGAATGATTTTTGATAGGAGATTGGATCAGGAAATAATGCTAGTGAGCCATGCAATGACGACCTGCGGATACCTTCGGTGTACATAATGGATCATCATGGTAGGTTCCCGTCAGATTTCCATGGCTACGAGCAACATCTTGATGTTGTGCAGGTCGCAGAACGGCACAGGGCTTTGCAGGTCCGGATTGGTGAGATCGGTGCCCACAGTCAGCTCCAGGGATGAGTAACCAAACAGTCTGAATATGTCTGCCCTATTCTGCCCTTTTGCATCAGGATTCATAAAGAAAATTGTTGATATGGTTGCAAGCCATCTACTATAGCCATCTCCAAAATGAGTTTCTTTACATTGAAAAAAACCAGTCAGATAGATCCTTCGCCAGGCTCGGTCCTGATGGCCTTCCAGACTTGGTCAACATCTGGCGGCTTAGTCCCTTGACGCGTGATTGATTCGCAAGGATGATCAACTCTGCTGAAACCATTTGTTTGGATCATTTGATTAAACATTGTAATTTCATAATGTTTTCGGTCATTATTTCTATTATATATATATAACATATGAATACACACATATATATATATACATAATATAAATAAATATATAATAATAATATATATATATAATAGTAATATATATATATATAATATAGTGATATATATATATATATATGTATGTAAATATAAATAAATAAATATATATATATATGTATGTGCACATGAACATTATGTGCATGACGGTATATGACAAACACACACACACACACTCATGCATATTCATATATTTTTACTATTACATACATATAAATATTATGAATATCCATATGCATGTTTCCAGCATTTTCCAGGGAACCCCGTGAACCCCCGCGGCCATTTTTCGGGGATGCTCCAAGGTTCAGGCCCCGAGCTGTTGGAGGATGGACAGGTATTCGCAACTCGATGCGGATTGGGAGTTGCGATTAGTGACCAGCGTCTCGTGGCAACGAGAGCGCCAATATACATTTTATTTTATTTATTCTTCATTCATGTAATTCATGTAATTATCGTTTTTTCTAACGTAAACCAGTAGATAGATAGATAGATAAATAATTAGATTACATAAATAAGCCTAGAAGAAAACATACGCAGATTAGTTTCTTATAGTTTTGTATGCAGGCAACGAAACAGATTGTGGTTAATTTAATGGTCATGATACTTGCAATAACTCATGCTGATTTTGATGATAACGCCTCTGAAGACATTTCAACATCTCTTTTGACTTTCCCATGGAATCTTTGCGATCCTTGCGCTTCATCTGGTGCTCTGAGGTGATCCCTTTGCGCAGCAAGAGCCGCCAAGTGAGTCAGAACGAGGCCGATAGATCTAGTGAGATCCAGTAACATAGCATCCAGTGACCAGAGTCTGGCAGCAACATCGAAGTGCTGAGCTGCCTGAGCTTTGAATTTGGATCTGTGCAGGTCTTGGAGACGAGTTTGTTTCACTTCTACATGTACCCAGGCAGGCTGCAGCGGTTGGCACTTGGAGCGTCAGAATCTGCCAAGCTTTCCAGGCCCTGGAGGCAATTGGCCTCCAAGGCCTCAAGCGTTGATTGGGCAAGGCGGGGTGCACCGGGGTGCACCAAGATGCGACAGAGCTACAGAGTATGAACGATGCCTACAGTGTCTGCATGTGTCCTCTTTGCCAGGAAACGGAAGACCAGAAGAAGACAGGAACTGAGTTACTGAGGGCATGGTTTACGTCAAGGGTAGTTCTGGGATCCAGTTTTCTTTAGCCTTCAGACCATTTTCTTGGGCCTTCTGGATCCTTTTGGTGTTTCTCAGGCAGTCTTGCCGGCCAGAGTCCCTGACAAACTGTGCCACTCGCTTGTTTGGCTCTAGGGGTGGTTCCGAATTTTGCAGGCCTTCTTTCCGAGTCTTGTTCGCTTTGCCAGGGCAGACTCGGACATCCTCCCAGACTGCTATGTCGGAAGCGCAGTTGAGGGATGTCCAAGTACTGGCTGTGAATGATGGCCTTTCCGTGCTGAGAAGGCACATCATTCAGCTTGAGCCAATGCCAAGGATCCCTCCTCTGGTATAGGTCGCTGGAACTACCAGGTCCGGGGTCTAGATAATTACTTTGAACACTTGAGAGTTCATCAAAAGAGGAGAGTATAAGTATATTTGAACATATCTGACAGCCACAGATGATCATAGATGACCATAGATGGGATCACTGCGTAAAGTGACCTGAGATTCAATGCGAGTGGGAGTTGTTGCTGAAGACCTGACATCATACTGAGGCCAGGTTGGGTGAAGGTGGCTTGGGCCTGGGCCTCAGTTTGCGCGCGTGGAGCCGAGATGTGCGCTGAATGGTGAGATTGTTCGGGTATTTTCGCGATATTCCTGACTGTTTCACCCAAATTTCCAGAGCCTCGTTGAGTCAAGATGCGCCAAGGCATCGTGTACCGAGCCTACGATTGCCGTGGCAACCTTGGGCATGTCGCCATCAAGGTCTTGAAGCATCCTCAACGAGTCGAGCCCTTGAAGTTGCTGTTACCATCTGTTGCCTCTCATCGCAGGATGCTGTACCCATCCAGAGCTTAATGCAGGTTCATACTGAGTTGCCAAAGTTGAGCTCCCTTAGATGAGAAGAAGGATGATAGATAGAGTTGGTAACATATTTGCTTTTGATGTCCTGGTATGTCCTGGTGAGACATTGTCAGCATTTTTACGGTTGTACATTCAGCCAGAGTGTACGTATTGTAAGTCCAACGCTCACGAAGATAAGGCGTACTGGGGAAAGCAGCACTGCTTTGCAATGCATCGTGAGAGCCAATGGTCGGATCCCAGGGACTGCTATGGACTGTGTAAACTTTGAATACGTCTGTGAGAAACTCGAAGCAAGTTGCATGGTCAAGATGGCCCTAGAGCAAACCACACTCAACCGAATCTTCTCTGGATTTGCGGTGGGCAAGAATGTTGAGATAGGGGGGGGGCAGGGCGGAACATAAATGCAAGAGCGTGTATGTATGTGAATCAGTTTTTTGGCTCTTGCTCTAGCAGATTTCTCAGGTCCTTACAAAAGATCCACAATAGGCAAGATGGCAGATACTGCTGCGGAACTCAGACGAGAGTGCGGGCTAAGCATGCGTGTTCTCAGCACATCTCCAGCTGCAAAGGTGACAGACCTTTGAAACAACACGTGAACTCTCCCATGCTTTGGTTTGAGAACTGCATGAACATGTTGAACAAAACCATGTTTGCACAAACCAGTGACACTGGTTTCATGATGTGATGTTTGGTCCTTTTTGATCCTTTTTGCATTTTGCTCAGTATCCAAACCCATGTAAACACAAAGGTGAGAGCTCCGCCAAACTCTTCGCGAGATACTTGGAGGAGACAGTGCGCTGTGAGTTGTTCACAGCCATTGAGCAGCCGTGCACAAAACTGGGAACAGGATCACACTGGGTTGCTCCAAGTTTGCCCAGGCACGTCCGTGAGGATTTCTTGGATGAACCATGGTAAAACACAGCGGACTGTTGTTTTGAGTTTCTCCTTGCTGAAAATTGTAGTTGTGAACACCCTTAATTTGATTTATTGTGGTGTTTTTGCAGCGTGGATGTTGAAATTTTGACTTTGAGTTTCCCTCACAGGAATGTTGGTCGTGCGTTTTCAGAGGATGAAGTAGGAGTACCGTAGGTGCAAAGCACTTGTCCCTGTTCGTTTGAGCTCTAAATTGTATACAGAATGTATATAAAACAAAAACTATATACACGTAATTCCCGTTACATATATATCAAATTAAATCATGGCTATGATATCCCCTGTGATTCCTTTCGATTTAATTTGATGTCATTGGATATGTCATGTGCAAAATTATGCGGCCATTTTGCCTTGTGACCATGACTTGGACTCGGCCAGGCAGCTTTGATGAGCGGCGGAAACGCTTTGAGACGCCAGGATTGGGGGGCTGAAATGATCCGATTTGGGGTGCCAAAACGATGCACAAGGGGATTCATCTTTGTATTGATTTATTGGTTGACCCAACAACTATTAAATGAGTCTATAAATCATATGGGTCTGATTTATGATTTTTCTTTTATTAAGTACATGAACATGAGTCTATCTAATTATCTATGAATGTAACTGTATATGAATGTTTGTCCACCGCTACTTTTCAGTTTCCAGTCAAATATTGCAGTGGTTTGGGTAATTCAAAGAGTGCAGTTAACTTTTTTTAAACATAGGATAGATATTGATGGATATGGATGAAAATTAATGACATTGATGAATCACACTTTTCCATGAAATTTGTTGCTTGGAGATCTTGATGCGGATCGATGTCTAGTTCCTCAACATGGGCGATTAGCGCATTCAACAAACCTGAGGGAGTCAAAGCATGACCAGACTGCAAGTTGGGGAGATCAGGTGTAACATGATCAACGGGGTACAACTCGTTGCATTTCTCATTTGGGAAATTTGGAAGCTTTATGACAACTCATCCAGCTGTGACGCATTTGTGACCCTGCCCTGGCTGGTGACAGGACTGGATTGGGAGAAAGATGGGCTGGGACCTCAGAGAGAAAGCCTTATCGGTGTGAATTCGGATGTTGGTTTTGAAAGGATTTGAAAGGTAGCGAATGGGACATTGATGATGAGCAATGATTACAGTAATGATTATATAACTATATAATGATTATATGATGATTATATAATCATTATATAATCATTATATAATCATTATATAATGTATCAAGGAATTGGAATGATATGCCGTGGACGCATGGCACATTTGCTCAGGCCCACCGTCGTGGCAGCGCCCTATGTGGTCATGGAATTGGTTGAAGGTGAAGCTATGCACGTGGCCATGGACCGGGAGTGGTGCATGTCCCAGTCGCGAATATGGCTGCTGACCGTTGATCGCACACCATGGTGATCACCGTGTTGCAAACGGCGCCAAGGCGAGCACCATCAAAACATGGTGCCAAGGACTCCTGCCAGTTGGAGGTGATGAAAGAAGTGAAGGGAGATCAGTTGGCGGAAGAGTGATGCAATTTGCAGTTCTTGAACTGCTTTGACACATGTTTGATCTGAGCAAAATTGGTTTCAAATCCATCATTTATTCTGTGTGCATCCAAATTCGTTCCAGCAGATTCTAAGAGGTGCTGGTCATTTTCTTGGCATCGCAGGACCCACCCCCCATGACTGTCGAGGAAAAGCGGCAGGCAGCCGGTAAAGCTGGAAGCTGCTGGTTGTCAATGGAGCATATGGAGCCACTTATCCATACTTGACTGCTGCATTCTGTGATCCTGGATCATTGCTTTTGAAGCTCTGACCATGCACGTTCGGAGGCTCTGACCATTCTTGTCAAGCATTTTGTCGTTCCCCATATGAACAAGTTTTTGTGTCTGTGGCCTTCTTTCTCAGTAAGCTCAAGGATGCCTGTATACTATGTTTACAATATATGAATAGAAAAATGAATTGAGCTCTCCAGTGGTCAAATTACTTTGCAGGATATGATGTTTGGCCGTTTGAGCCTGACGCCAGGTCCTGATTCAGGCTGCTCGAGCACTTGAGTACTTGGCCACATTTGGACTCATCCACCGTGACTTTCGCGGCTGTCTGGAAACCTGGCATGGAACTTCCGATTCTTTCCCATCAGTTTACAGATATTTCCCAATATTTTGCCATAGTTTTCCACACTTTCCGATATTTTTCAATCATTTACCAGAGAGGCATTTCCCCAATTTTCCCATCGATTTCTGGTGGATTTTTCTTCACTGTGCTTCTCGGCTGGGCTAAGGCAACATGCATTTAGCCGAGCGAGCGGTGGACGGTGCAGAATGTGTTCTGAAGGCGATGGGGATGGTGATGAGGTCGGTTCGCGGCTCAAATTTGATTTACCCCAGGGCCCTAAGGGATCCGAAGGGTCGGAGAGTCTGCATTCTTTAGTAAAGTTCAGAAAGTTGCTAAAGCTACCAAATATGATCACTGATCACCTTTTTATGAATCCATTGAGGCGAGATTGAAGTTCCTGACACGAAACGTGAAGCGCAGGTATTGGACCTGGGTGTGATGATCACAGATGAGGATTGGCAGCAGTCGGAGCCTCTGAGTTGTGGTAGGAGATTCTCAGGAAGCAACTGGCATGTAGATTTTGTAGAGCGCAGGCAAGAACTGGCAGGTCCAACATGAAAGGAATGACCACCCTTTCTGGTGCTGAGGTCCAACACCAACGATGCAGTGCAGGCAGACTTATTGGGATTGACATTGATGCTGCTTCTAAGGGTTTTAAACTCCATTTTCAATTGGATGATGATCATTGAATTTATCATATAATATGTATATATATATATAATATAATTGTATATGCTCATGTATGCTTTCCAGATTCCATCCTGGATTTGCAGCGACAGGGTTCCGAGATCCGTTTGCATTTCCTGGCACCAGGCCTTCCGCAGGCGTGGTGAGACCGAAGAAAAGCGCCGACGGTACGATTGGCCTTAGACTCAAGAAGGATGCAGATTATGACATGAACTCAGGGGTTTTGATGGTCAAACTGTCACACAAATTCCACGGATTTCTTGGATTTTTCTCCCAATCTTGACAAGTTGGATGGCAAGGCTCCCCTGGGAAGTACGCATCTCTGCGGACGGCATTGGGCCACCACTGAACTTCGAGAAGCCGGTGCGTTTGCCCAGGAAATGGATTCTCTGGTGGTGGCTAAGTCATGCTAAGTCTAAGTAGAACTTTGATAAATCATCGAAACCCAAAGCACACTGGTTGGAGGCAATTTGTTTGGTCAGGATCTTCCAAACTTCCATGGTGGAAAGCAGTCACCCTTGATGGCTTCAGGTGCATTCCTTCGACATGTTCTCCCTGGGCGTCTTAGCCTTGCATCTGACCATCGGCCGAACGGAGGCTATGGATGGCTATGGGTGGTAGCCAACATGACTGCAATGACTGTTAGCCATCAATCATCAGTGATGGTGGTGAGATCATTTATCAGCAGTCATGATTTGTGGCCCCTGTTAGCGCCTATTAAGTCTGAAGCATTACGTACAACTTTACACCGACTAACTATTCACTGTTGTCTATAAAATTTGTCGAACTATTAGCTATTAGCGGCCATTAACATCCATTTAACATCCATTCGTTGATGGCATGACCGCATGACCAATCATGAATCGTTTTTGATGGTTGACTGGTATAGCAACCGTTTCCAGCGCATGGGGCCAGCCCTGCCAGGCGCGTTCGAGGTTGAGCGCCATGGAAAGTGCTGGTGCCGGAAAGGACCTGACAGCAGTGGAGGCTTCAGAGCTTCAGCTTTGAACATGGGATGAATCCTAAAGTTTGACAAAGTTTTTGGAAGTTTCCTGGTAGAAAAATGGTTCGGAAATGCAGGAGTTTGAGTTATACATAAAAATTGGTGAGAAAATAGGTCGATCGGTGATATACCGAAAGAATGTGCGTTTTTTAGTATTATTTTCCACCAGTCATTTGGCCGCTCTGATTTTGTGCCAGGTAATTGATACCAGCATGTTGGGCCAGGAACCCAGCCGCTTCTTGCAGCTCAGCTTAGCGGCTTTTCTTTCCGAAACATTATGGAGGACTCCCACCAACTATCTCCCAGTAACCATTCCCAACAGGCGATATAATCCGTAGCAGCCGTAGCGTTGGTCGTTGAATCGCCGCATGGGTCGCCCTGGGCTCAGGTTTGGATCCCACGCTGCACCGCTACATGCTGGGACCTGTCCTGCTCTCAGGGCCATGATATTTTTTTGGGTTCATTGGTAGACATACACCTGGTCACGACATAAATGTACATATGTTTCATATACATCATAGATATATACATACATATATAGATATCACGTATAGAACAAACATCTGTAAGTATCATAAGCCGTAAATATCATAACATACACCATAAATATCTGTAAATACATTATAGCTTCATCATTACATCATCATTGCATCATGATGACACTGGACACGACTGCCCTGAGGCCGCCCTTCGACCTGCACCCAGTGTGGTGGTCCGCTCCATCGAGGCCAAGCGCAGGGATGGTGAGGGGATGTTGAAGATGGCATGTTGCTATCGTTGAAGATGTTTGATAGATTTTGAAGATGTCATTTTCTCACATATATAGAATTTTGATGATCTTGCCCCAACCAATCTTCTTATTCATGATGATTTGGATGATTTTCAGACAGTGCGACATGTTTTCTTTTTGGGCCTCGGAACAACAGATTCGACTGGCTGCTCACCAGTGGTGAGGCCAAGTTGGCAGATCCTCAAAAGCTGCCCTTGACGAGCAAAGCCAACGTAGGCGCCGCTGACCGTTCGTGACGCTAGTGGTGGCTGTACTACCTGGTGATTTCAGGGTGATTTTATGTGATTTAACTGAGGATTTTGTGGGATATAAGCCTATCCCCCAAAGATATTAAACACTTCCCTCAGAAACCATGGTGGATGTAGGGGATTGGACAACATATTTTGGGACCATAGAATGGGGTTGTGTTTGATATTTTGGGGGATGTTTTGAGGTTGAAACATGATGTTGAGAACATTCCGATCCATGCGAATTTTGATGTTCTGATGACATGAGCTGTGCAGGCCGGCTTCCAAGAGGGAGGTCCTTTTCCCGCTGGCCTTTGCCGTCCATGTACACTGGTACCATATGGTACCATTTTGTTGCGATGTGTATCGTGACAAATCAATCAGAGGCAATGATAGGGAGGAAGAGATTCTTCGAGTGCCATGGTTTGGCATATTCATGGGGTTGATTTAAAGGAAACATGCTGGGAAGCCATACTTTGGATCCTTAGTTATGAGGCTTTCCTGCGGATTTTGCCCTTCATCCAATTCTGCGTGGAAGATGACAGGATTTGCAGTGGCAAGTTGTTTGTTCCTTTCATGGATGCAAGCAACGCCCGCTCGCCGTTGACGTTTGGTTCAAGATAGGAGGCGCCTGAGGGGAAAACTCCTCCCTCGGTCACTTGCATGATTGATGGTCGAATAGGGAGACTAATCGGAGACTAAGGTGTTTGTGAGGTTTTCTGAAAGATATAGCGAGCGAGTTTTCCTGGTCATGGCAGATTCTTTGGGTTGCTTTATGGTCTTTGTTCGGTGAATGAACTGAGGGGAAGACAGGGTTGCCATTACTCAAGCGTGAAGCCTTCCAGCCAAGGTGCACATCCACAACCTCAGATGAAAGGCGCGAAGCCGAAGCTTTTTTGCAGAGTGGGCCGCCTTGTTGGGGCGATCTTCTGCAGGTCGTATCCATATGGCTATTCTTTACCAACTTTTGTATGCAGCAGCCTCAAAACGCTGAAATTTGAGAGCTGAAACTTGGCAAAGAAACATCACAGCAGGAGAAACAAAGCGAACTTGAATAAATTCTCTGATACTGGTGCCTCCTTGGCCTCCTTGGTATTTGGTGGATGACCTCAACTTTCTTACCACTCTGAGACTGTTGACCAATCCTAAGGGACAATGACACACAAGAATTCTGAGGCCATTCTGGCAAATCTTTTGGCTGCTGGTAGCAAGGAGCCTAGCAGTTGAGCTAAGCTTACCAGTTTTGGCGCATTTGGACCTGCTTGGAGTGTCCTCAACATGCTGTGGTTGGGATAAAAGGTGGACATGTGCTGATTGAAGACTGCTTGGTTCATCTCTTGCGACATAGCTTCTAAGGCACGGAATGTCAAGCAAGATCAGAGGCGAGGGGATGAGATCTTCAGACCAGGAGCTTAAGAATTTAGATTAAATTCTCTCAGACGTTTTTTTCAATGTCAGGCAGATGTGGAACTAGCAGAAGAAAGAGAAATCGCAGAGATGGACGTCCAGTTGCTCCAAACCAAGGCACGATTGTGGCTCACTTTGCCATGTTTGCAGGGCCAAATTGCGGTCCATGGTGTCAAGGTGCAGATTTCCACGAGCAAATGATGGTGAGATTCAACCACTGATACTTTTATCATAGTTTATGACCTAGTTTATTCATGTTGAAAAATCCAACATTGACTTCAACTTCAGCCATAAATCAGCCTTTAGGTTCTTGAGGCTTCTCTGCTTGATGCGGGGTTGTGCCTCAGGTGCAGGGGACGATGATGCGAGAGGTCTGAAACTCTGAGTTACTGTTGCTGTTCCAAGTAGTCAACACCATAATTAATATTGATGTGACAAAATATGGATTAATCAGAGCCCAATGGGCCACTGTGATGCTTGTGCACATCCACCTGAACTAAGGGACAAAGCAGTGTCCCAAAACGTGTTGTTTCAAAGGAAGGAGGAGTGTGTTGGCCAGATGCCCAGATCAACTTGTTGCCAAACGTGTTACCAGCCCACCTCATGGATGTCCAGCGCCAAAGATCTGATCATTACAGGTCAAATGAGGATTGCTGCCTTGAGGCTGCTGGTCGTGCAGATGGCAGTCCTGCAAATCATTGCTGCAAGAAGTAATGTATCGTACGGACAAATTTCTATATGGCAATGTATGATTATGTATTGTATGTACAGTATCAACAATTGGTTCCCTGAAACACTCCATCCGATCTTCAGGGTCAATAAGTTCGAGCCACATCCCATATGACATGTGACAAGAGCAGGACATAAGAGAGTAAGGAAGGATGACTTACTCAGTCCTAAAGGGGGTCTGAGTTACAATCTCATGGTCCTATCAGATCCTATCAGTCTACTGCCATTTTTTTGCAGCAACTGACAAGCTGCGTTTGTGACTCGCCTCAGGACGCTGATGGTTACTGTCCGTTATTTTGCCCGCTTCTCAACATGGCAAGCTGTGCTTCCAGCCTTCTGTTTGTTCCTTCCTCTACACTCAAAACATGCCAAAGTCTTATCCAGATCCTAGTTATGTTTCTAGCCCTTCAGTGCTTCACATTACAACAACATTCCTTCCGGCCCTTCCCTCTGAATTGTTCAACCTTTCAGATCGGTCTCCGACAGAAATTGCAATGGCTGGTGGGGACCGCTTGCTTTTGTACAGCTATATCGCCAGGTGAACGAGCGTTCTTGTTAGTAAGAAAACTGATCACTTATTACATAGCACTATAATAGGCAAATTGCCAATATAATATACACTGATATACATAGATACAAGTAATGTCAAACACGCTTATAAGTATGTCTCCATCACTTTTGAGGTAAATGGAATAGAGACATGCTATAAATTTTCAACATTTTTCAGCCCTAAAGTTCCTTGCGTTTCCGTCCTCTGTCGCAGCAGCAGATGCCGAGGTAAAGAAGGCACCGAAATCGACACGCACAACGCGAAGGGATGGGAGGTCTCAGCCTGGATCAATTGATGAGTTCCACTGAGAAGGGTAGAGTTTCTGATCAATCATGATGAAATATGATGAACATGTCTATGGAGTCAACTTTTCTGAATCAGTATGAATATCTATCAAAAGGATCCACATTTTCTGACTGGAATTTGGCTGAACTTGAGGTGAAAGGCCAATGCATGAAGAAATGGCCTGGCTACTGCCGTGAGGCGATGCGAAGTCGTTGGGATTCGACTCAGTTCATCGCCGAAGCGAAGTCGTCGTGTCATCGCCAGGACGAGCAGTGCAAGACAATTAGCCATGCGAAGGGCGAGAGTGGAGACCCCACCTATGTGCGGAGCCTCGGAGTCTGCGATTTGATGGGTTGATTTGTGGGTAGTGTTTTCGGAAAAAGACGTTTATGGGTTTACCATGGTTTACCTATGGAACAAAACATAAGCTGCACTTTATATTTAGTGAATTGCTTTTGTATCCATGTTTTATTCTGATCTATGGGTAGAATCTGTGACTTCTCCCTTCGGCAGATGCCACTTTTCCCCTTGCCACTCAGATCGGGAACGCCATTTGCTTTCGATCAGCTGGCTCGCTCGATGGTTCTTGTCGGCCGCATGGCGGCAGAGTGAGCAGCCACATACAGCCATAGGGCCATGGGTTTGGGCAAACCAGTTGTGCCATGGTCAAAAGGTCAAGAGCTGGATAAAGTAGCTGTAATTATTGGGGAATGGTCATCCATCCATTGATAGATATGCCCATGATGTTTGGATTCACATGATGGGATGGATGACCATACCCATACCCTGTTTTGACCATGGCACAGTTGATGTCCCATTGGAACGCCGACGATCCGAGGAACGACACCATGTGTGATGCCATGTCGTGCGGCCGTGGAAGTTGCCGGTGGGGCAAATGCACCTGCGATTATGGTGTTGGCAGCGGCCCTGGGCGGAGCTAGTGTCGGGCACTGTTTCAGAAAGAGCTACCACAACTTCGATTTCTTGGGGGAATCAACCCACTTGTTGATACTATACTTGCATGGTCTGGGCAAATTTCCTGTACTGTTGGGATATTGCGGATCAGCTGACGGCATCTTTTTCCCAGCGTTCACTTCGCCTGAGGTGGTGATCGATGTGACAAGTCTACAGAGGCCTGGTGTTTTGTTTTGACGGGCACTGCTGCCAGCGGAATATTGGATGAATAACCATGGCTTTGAATGGATCAATGCACACAAAATCCTACCTCTGCTCTCGGATACCGTCATCAGAGACTACAATCGTTCCATCCTTTTTTTCTTCTCACAGCCAGATACACCGCTACCTTTCAAGGCTTTTGCCTTCCTTCTCTATGGAAATTCCTCTGAGAATTTGATATCGGTAGGGAGCTCAGGTGTTGCAGGGTGGAGAATCACCAGATCACCCAATGCCCTGCGGTTCTTGAAATCTCTTGAATGTATCTGATTTTTTACTGGTGGTTGCTATTTCCATCTAAGTCTCACTTCAACCGGTAAAATGGGAGCATAACCGTTTGCTTGTTTTGATACCCGAAGTGCATTTGGACACTGTCCAACTGTGTCTGAGCAAACTGTACGCGAGGATCTTGAAATATCTGCTCTTTTGCCGTGTTTTCTGAAGCAAAACTAAAGACCCGCAAGTAGTGGGGACTTATCAACATCTTGGGGGCAAAAGAAGGTTGCCCACTGAATTCGACACATTGACAGTGGAAAAAGCCCAAGACCAAGACAAGCCAAACAAATCGAAAGAAACACCAGTGACAATCCCTTGATTTTTGGGACAAGTATGATGTTGCAATCAAGGCAGGATCGTTTGAAAGCTATTGAAAGCTGACAGATAATCATTGATTGGAATGTTATAAATCAGATCATCCCATTTCTGACCAGGAACTATCCAACTATTTACAGCAATTAAATCATCCCAATTTTGTTCGCAGTGTGTCCCAATTATGACAAAGTAATCCCTACCCCCAATCCGAAACGACCCCCTTATGTTTAGTACTGGATCTATCCAATTCATGATTTTCCTTGGTGGGTCCAACAGTTTGGTATCCCAATTGCAGGACACGGAAAAAAGCCATCCGAAACCTCCATTTTGATGGTGTTAAAAAACCACCAAGGTACGAGTGCTGGTGAAGTCCATGCGGGCGGCTGGTGCCATCCAGGTGGGTCCATCCAAGCAAAAATCCAATAGTAAGCCCATCAGAAGTGATTTCATAGTGTTTTGGATTTTACTTTTGTTACTTTTCTATACTTTTCCTATACTTTTCTATGCTTTTCTATACTTTTCTGTCCTTTTGGTGGATTTGTGGGTTACTATACCCCCAAAATGGACGGTTGATAGTAAGATATACTAAGAAATGGCCAAGACCTATCAAAATCTGCTATACTTCCGAGCTATACAGGATGGGTTCTATGTGGGTAATGATCCGAGACTTACCAGAAATCAGAGCACCTGAGGACTGGGTGCAAAGAACTACCATCCAACTGCAAGCCTTGTTTCATGGCAGGACATTCTAGCCATTGTCCCCAAGAACTTGATCGCCCCGCACCTACTGTGAACGCCCGCACGTGACAGCGAAACGACTTGGATTTGTTGATCATTTATAGAGACAATCTATCAAAGCAGGACAATTTGAAATCAGATTGCACGCCAAGAGGAAAGCAGAAGGCGCATGATTTCTGTTGCGGGGCAGTCATGTTATTGTAGCCGGTAGTTTGTTTTCCTCAAATGAGCTTTTGGCCTGTTGATGAGAGATGAAGCCGACCACCTATCTATATCTCTCTCTCTCTCTATAGTTATATATGTAAGCATTTCTGTGCAAACAGTCTAATTCAGAGAAAGATGGAGAAAGAGACATCCCAAACAGCTCCATTTCCGACACTCAGCATTCTAAGTTGAGAGGCAGAGTAGAAAAAAAAGGTCTGAGAATGGCAGTCCTGGATGCATGTAGTCCTAGATGCAAATCAGCACCAAGGGAACAATTCCACCCAAGCACTTGGAGATTCTTCAGCGGGATGGTGTCAGCGACTGAGAGTGGCTGAGTTCGAAAGGCAGACGCCTTGGATCCGCTGTTGACCAGCGCCAATTGCGCATTGTTTACACCAAAGGTCGAAACGTACTCCACGTCCATTTCACAAGGTTTTGCTACATTCACACATATAAATGTGATTGCATGTGTACATATATATGATATGCTTATAGACTCATATATACAATACATACATCCAGACACACACACATTATATTGTGTCTATTGCGTACACAATCTGTCTTTGGTCCTGCTGTCACATCTCACCCTGGCAAGGTGAAGATTTACCCGACCGACCCGATTCCGATGCCTGCAGTCATGGACGCAGACCCGGCAACTTGGTAGAGACTATACATGAGCCAAGTCTGGATGATTGATGATGATGGGTGGTGGGTGATGGATTACTGATAATGGATGAATGATGAATGATGATGATGATGATGATGATGATGATGATGATGATGATGATGATGAAATTCCCAAGTCTTCCAACAAGACCAGGAGCGATTGGCAGCTGTTTGAGCTTAATGCAGCAACATAGTCGTTGCTCAACTTAGTTTTCTTCAATGTGTTTAAAGCATTTTTTTGAACTTCAACGACCCGTGTGTCAAACAGAGCCACAGAAAGTATGAGCGAAGTAGACAACTTCAAATGAAAGCTGAAAGCTGGCCTCTAGATTTTGAATTTGGCAACGAAGAGACTACTGCAACAACTTGTTTCTCAAGAAATTATCATGAAAGTGAAGATACATCTATTGTAGGTTGGTATGCGACCTTTCCACTGTCAAGCTATGCCAAGGTGATCCACAAAAGATGGAGTGGCGTCATGAACAAATTCGCAGTCTGGGCCACAAGAATGCGGGCACCAGCGATTCCAAAATGCCAAGTTGCATCAACTCGTGGCTCTTTTTCGGATTCATCACTGACTATCCTTTAACCTTATCCGTTCGAACGATTGTGTGCTACCAGGTTTGGCGGATGACCGAATACTCCCAAGTAGCTTTGTTGGATACCGACATGGTCTTCGACGTTGACTCAGAAAGTCTGCTGCTCAGCTCACTGGCAGGCCACTGGATGCTACCGCGACTAAAATGGCTCTGAATCATCCAGAAGTAGCTTGGTCGTCACATCAAAATAGCTGGTAGTTGCTGATGTTCATCCTGCCATATACAGGAACATCAATGAATATCTTTGGCTTTCACCCACATTTTCCTGCAGGCCCTGGGAAGATTTTCTCCGAGTGCAGTGCGCCTTTGTGTGCGGTCCGTTCCGTCCTCAGTGGAAGCTGACAGGCACTGGGCATGGTGTCCATGGAGTCCATGATCCGTTGGGAACTTAGGTGATGGAGACTCGCGGTTCATGAACGCAGGCCAGCGGGACCTGGGATGACTGGGATGATTGGCGCCCAAAAATGGGGTTCCGATTGGTTGGAAGTCAAGTTGTCAAAACATGACTGGCGGACCCCATTCTTGCTGCTGACATACCCTTTCTTGCTGGCATGATCTCCAGTTGGTTCAATCCTCATTTCTGTCTTTCTTGCAATTTCTGTGTCTTAGATTCCCAGTGACTGATTTTGGAATGGTAAACCCATGTAAACCCTATTAATCACCATTAGTCCCCCCCATAAATTTCCCATGACTCCTACTTTTTGTTGGTTGAATCCCCAGTTCTTGGTCGTTGATCTCCCTGAAGCTAGCGCCAGACCCGCCACCAGGCGTCATGGTCATCACTCCCTCGTCACAGCGATTGATGCATCTTCTCCAGGTGCCCTGTGCAATGGGAGGGAAAATCCATAAGATAATGTTTGAAATGGTGGATCTCACCCCCATAAATTCCATATCATCCATATCATGGGGTGGGCAAGATTTCATGTTTCAAAGTGTTTCAAAGATATTTTGCATATTTTTGATGCGTTAAGAAATGATTTTACCTACTACACATGACATGGTAATTTTTCCGTTGCCAGGGATGGATGAGTGGAGGGTCTGGGTGCGAGAAGTCGACATCGATGGGGACATGATGAGCAAAACATTGGGCTTTTACATGGTTTTACTAAAAATAAGGTCCCCCTAGATTTGACGGTGCATCATCGTTTTCCCCATAAAGAACCGCAAATAACATTGGGCCATACCTCATTTTCAGACAGATCCGCATGGAAACACCGTTGATATGACCAGAGTTGGACAATGCGATATCTTCCATCGATGGCTCAGGTCTTGGCAGATGAGCAGCATCATTTTGCAATGCCTGAGCAGCTGGATCCTGAGAACAGCGGCTATCTTGAAACATGATGGAATGCTCATCGCAATCGCTGCAGCCTCCATCTGAAGGGAACCAAGAGAGCGAGCTTCGCAATCAGAAGAGTTTGCAAGCGCAGCGTGTGTGCAGCAACGAGCCCAGTTGAGTTACGGCTGGTCAGGTCCTTTTTGACTCAGTACTGCAAGAACAAGAAGTTCAAGATGAAGTTGCAGTTGCCTGGCAGCAGATTTGGCAGGCTGGTACCCTTCGATGGGCCCAGCAGATTGAATCTGAGATCCACAACTTGACCCTGTAAGGTGAGATGGACAGGAGGTTTGAAGTGACAGTTTCATCTGATGCAGATATCTGTGATTTTGAGATTGAAAGCTTGAACTTGGCTTTTGTTCCCGGCTCATGCAGTGATGGTTTTTGGTTGACTCAGGTTTCTAGACAAGAAGTGGAACTCCTGTGTGCGGGACCTCAAATTCCGAGGATCTGTGGCCCCAAGACCCCCAAGATCCCAACAGCGGTGGTTGCCAGACTGCCACAATTTTGTGGACCAAAGATGGCGGCGGGAACTCAGGTGGGTGGCGGCATGCTGCACAACACCGGCTGGGAGTCAACAGGCCGAGAGCTCAGGGAGTCAGCGGATGCTCAGGTTTTCTGGCCAGTTCAACTCCCAAAAGCAGGGCATAGCTGGGCCATCTGGTTGATCTGGCTGCATTTGTTGGACCAAGGCTACAATGTGCTGCATTCCTGCTCATGGACAGGGAAGCCTCCGTGCGCCAGCTCAGCACCAGCTCAGGAATCTTAGGCTATGTCCCTGCAGAGGCCCTGCAGCACCGTGAGCCAAGCTGAGGAATATGAAGATGTGCTTCCCTGGGCACTGTGACAGCAATCAGGACCGTGATGGACCATGGTCTTCAACATATCTTCCTGCAGCAGCTTCAGTTCAGTTGACCTCGGGAGACTGAGAGCATACATGTCAGCAGAAATCCACTGGAAGCTGATGCACAAAGATGGAAGGAGTGGCACACGGTCTTGGTCTGGCAGTTCTTCCACATGGAGGCCGGGTTTCACATCATGGGATGGCGCATATGTTTGAGTACTTTCCAATGGACTTAGTTCTTTTAGCCAAAAAATGATGGGGATATTGAACTTCAAAACCGTGAAGATAGTGAGACAAGATGGTAGACTCTGGTACACAGCATAGTGAAACACACATGGATTGCATGGCCATTTGACGCTGTGACTGGTGGAATTCCTTGACAAACCTGTTGAAAGGTGGACAGCTGCATTCGACATCCTGATGAGGGTGCTGGGCTTATCACATTTTGGAAATGATGCAAACTTGTTGACCCCCCAAATTTGGATCGTCCACTTTGATCATCTTTGTGGGTGCATTATGGCTCATGAGTCATTATGGTATCATTTAGTATCGCCCGTTTGGCTGTCGCTTCTCAGGCAGTTGCCACAAGAATTCATGCCAGTGGTTCCAAACTCAGCTCGGTGCTGTTAATTCCGGGCAGGTTAACTCATGTTAACTCTGGTGGTTTGAACCATTTCGATCCATTTCGCGGTTTCTGGTTGGGAAGAACGGGGGAAGATCTTGTGGCGGCGCCTCCCAGGTGCGGAAAGTACTGTGGCACCAAAGAGATCGAGTGCAACAAAAAGCTTTTTAACCAGACCTACATCAAGGACACATGGGCCGTGGATGGCTGTATCTATGACATGTGAATGCAAGCGGGTCAATTCGACAAATCCAATGCTAGTGTTTGGTTTCTTGCATCGATCTACGATGCACAGTATCCAGTAAATAGAGGATCGAGTCCGGAAGTGGAAGTGGCCAGTGACCATGGTTGCAATCAAGTAATTTTGCCGTAGTTACACCCCATCAGCTTGTCTGCTTACATACACATATATGTGCAGGGACCCCCCCCCCCCCCCCCCCAGGCAGATGGTTCCCCCCTGTGGTCGGTTTCCCTCCATACATCACGTGTCTATGCAATGCATGTAGTATGTTGTTAGCTTCCGTAGTTACCACTTAATTCATGTACTTCCA